>JAKSZP010010799.1:0-113189 GCA_022478985.1 Massospora cicadina
TTTTTTTCTTCAGTGCTTGATCTTTCACATAATAAAATAAACCAAAGCTCAGGTCAATTGTTGAAGACCAACCTGATAGCCTCAAAACAAGGTTTCCAGCATTTCCTTGATGTTAGCCTGGATAAACTCAGCCGGATTAGAAGGTAAAATTGGGCCTGTTCCAGTTGCTATTAGCTCTAATGAGTACCTGTTCCCCTCTTCATTGTCAGAATGATTTGAGGTAAAATGTTCAATAAACTGAACATCGCTTGTTTCCATTTCATTGTCACTGTACTTTTGGGAAAATTTTGAAAGCTGATTGTCCATATTCATATTAAGGTACCTGTTTTTCTTTTCTTTGAGTGAGCACCAAAATATTAAGTTTTCAGCTGATGGTGCAAGCTAAAATAACTTAACACTGAAATTGAGGATATAAACTCGCTTTTCAAATGAAACTCCTACTCATAATTGGGAAGTAGATTCTCTGATACTCCTCAATAATAGCCAAGTAACTCCAGTATACTCACCATTCTTAAGTCTACTGGCACCAACAAATACAAGACCTTCTGTCTTTGTACAAAATCAGGAAATTATTCCTCTATAATTGAGACTACTTCTCTGGCAGGCAACTATGTACTTCTCTTAGGGAAGAATAAACACACACAACTATCTAATATAGATGTAATGGTGACAGATATGAATATCCAATAGATGACAGATGGATAATAATTAATAAACTAAGTGACAGTAGTTATTCATGATCAATAAACTAGTAAATGATGATTAATTGATTTAATTGATGTTTTATTAATTGGCCAGGTGCCAGTATTATATACCTCTCAGGCATCTCCTGGCCAAACTCATCTATTAGATGAGTTCATTTATATTATGCCAATCCTCTGCTGGTCATGGCAATAAATATGAAAAATACCCAAGTCAATTCAGCCCATGAATTAACTAAAAATAACAATCATTTCAGCCCGATTGGAGGCAATTTTATTCTCATAATTGGGATGACTTTGGGTTTTGAACTCAACATCAAAATCTTCCCAATTAGAGCTATGTCATAACTCGACATCTAACAATAAATGGGGAATAAAAAATATATGATCATAAAAGAAGATGCACCCCAATTTGGGACATCAGCAGGCCTCTCAATAGCACTAAGTATGCCCATAATCGGGACATCTATGTTTAAGTGCTTAATTATTGATTTCATTAAATTGAACCCAACTTCCATCTTAGTGCATTAAGATTAATATACTAATTTAGGATGTGCAATTTAGTTAATGCCGTGAGACCACTTTGCACCCAAGTGTACCCATAATTGGCCATAATATAATAATATCATAGCTATTATTAGCTACAATAATTGGGCACTTCAGACGCAATTAGAGTGGTTATGGGGTGAATCTTATTTATCAAATTATGCAGATGAATTGGGAGAATAAAAGGATCCATCAATGGAAGTAATCTATCAGCATTGATGGTTTTCTCAAAGGGTTTATTTTTGAGTCAACCATCAAAATCTAATATCCAGCCTGATAGATTACCTGGAATTGATAGGGTAAAATTCCCTAAGGTGAAGTGAATTAGAAATCAGATGGCCCAAGTTTTGGAGTAACTATGTTTGGGGGATTTTAGGATATTTGTCTGGTCATATCCGTTGGGGATCAATCCAGACAAATACTTAAGATCTCAATGGGCAGAGTTGCTGACAAAATAGAGCATCTGATTTTGATTAACTATCAGGTGTAATGATTGGGATCAGTCAGGTTTTATCACCAACTGATTGGGATTAAATAGCAAGTTGTGAGGTGAGTGATGCCACCTGCAACTAGCAAATCAATTGGTTAGTGACCTGCCTTAATGGGTAATATATCCCATTACCTAAGCAGGTCGCTAGCCAAATATGGTTGGTTCACTTGGATCAAGAGGAAAATGTTAGGGACACATTTTCTGACTCTTTCTCTTTTAGGTCTTGAGGATGTACAATGATGGAATCCTAGCCAGGATGGGGAAGACCATTGCTTCCAAGATGAGGATGGGTAATTCAATGGAACAAATGCTGTTTCATAAAAGAGGTGTCAACTGATGGTTAGACAGCTGAATTCCCCAATATATATATTCCCTAGGATTCACTATAATAAAAAAGGCAGATAACAGTTAGATAATAAGAGCTATTTAGCTCTAAGTTATCCATTTGGTATATAGTTAAATTATCATCAGCTTCCATTGTGCTGTTTTCTTCTCAAGGATATTATTGCTGTGTGCAATAATTGGAAGACTCTTAGAGAAATGAGTAAAGATCCAAGTGGGGATCTAGAGAAGAAGGAGCCACAATCGGGGATAGCTGCCAACTTTGTTTTGGACTGAAGAGACTGTCAACGGGGTATCTTGGTGAAGATTGGGTCAGACAGTGCAAGGGAACAAATCCCTACAAGTAAAACATCACGAGTATTTAATTGGGAATACTGGCCAAGCGTTGAGCCAAAATATAAATTTCATACTCTCAACTACAGATAATAGTCTCCATACTATTATTGATTAATAATTCATTCTACTATACAACGTGATGAAGTGCATGAGGAAACCAAACCTGTGCAGTAAAAAGGTTACTAGGGTTGTTGCTGATAATAACCACTTCAGTAAATTTTTATGGGAGATGATGCCTGAAGTCACTCCTCAAGTTAGCCAAGTGGTTGAACTGAGAGAATCAGTTAGTAATAACTCAGAGGAATTTAAGGCAACGCCAAAATTGCCAATGTTCCATTGGGATAACACCCCAGCATTTTTCTGATTTGTTTGACATGACCATGAATGGCTACACCATTCATCAAAAGGCGTTGACAGTCATGAATTGCCTAGACACTGACTGTCAAAACTTAGTGTTACCTCACCTGGAGGGGGACAGCTGGTCATATGCTGAGGCAAAGACGGCCATCATGGAAGAGTTTGGGAGTCCAACACACATATCAAAGCACAAGCAGGAATTTATGGGAATCTAGTTCCATAAAGACGAGTCTCTAGCTATCTTTGTGGATCAGTTTTACAAGGAGTCGCAGATCCTGGTTGGAGTGAAAGTAAAGGATGACTTTGATGCTAGAATCGCCTTGTAAGCGGTCCTTCAGCTCTATCATGATTTGCATTGCATGATGTCTTCCATATTTGCAACAGAAATAAATACCTCACAAATGGTAGATAATTTGAAGATTTTGTGAGTGACGTTTGATGCCCCAAATAGAAGCTTCAAATCCAATCTGGTACGCAATCTGAATCCCACAAAGGGAAACAAAGGAACTAAAGAGACAACCAATCGAACTGTGCTTGGGAATAAGCCCAAAGAATTCAGACGTTAGAACAAGAAGGAAAAGGTCTGCTACCAATGTAGCGGAAAGGACATTTCGCCGTGCACTGTAAGAAGACAAAGGATCAGATCAACGTGGTCCAGTCCAAGGAGTTAGCAGCCACCAAGGAATTGGGAAAAGGGCCCGCGTCCTAGATGGAGAACAGTCTAGAGCTGCGGAGAAGTCTGTTCCTCCTGACATTATAACAAAAGAAATTGATATCAGCGATCTGTTCATAGATGATGAGCAGGATCAGATGCTTCAATTGATCAATTTGAATGTAAATGCCGTGACTAGAGCTGGGGCGAAGAGAATCGACCCTGAGTTAATCAAGGAAGTTGCCTGGCCATACGCCTGACAACTGACGGAAAAAAATTGAACTGCCAAGAATCCTGAAGAGTTATCTAAAGTCTGATTAGATAAGGTCAATCTGTCAATCCCCCTCAGTGCAATAAAGTAATCGTTTCCTGATTTATTGACGCAAATTATTCACACCCTAGATTCAGCTAATAACGCCGCTATTCACTCAGTAAACACTATATTACAATACTCTGAGTGTATGTATATAGACATACAAGTGAATTGAGTGTGGGTGAGAGCTATTGTTGACAGCGGAGTGCCCATCAATATTGTCTCAACCAAGATGGTAAAGAGGATAAAGATCTCACTGGACTTGGAACACAACAAAGAATATGGGACAGCTGGGCTGAACACCACCGTCTCCTGTGGAGCGTATAGTGCATTGACATTATGATTTGGGTTGTTGGTGGTATCTGCGCCAGTAATAGTTTTGGCCAACCAAAACTATGACATTCTAATTGGAACAGAGTTTCTATGAAAATACGGAGTTAAATATAACTTCTAGGATAACATGTTGACCATATTGGGTCAGACGTTATCATTGTATATCAGAAGGATGGTGAAGCTCCGCTAAATTGGAAAAACAATTTCATCAATCTAATATACAATGATGGCATTGTCCTGATTTGGTACCAATTATTTGGTAGAAAGCAACGTGAAATGCTTGCAGAAATCCTAGAGAATTGGGGAATTCCACTGAGGATCAAGAATGAGAGGACCATACCACCAGGATCACAGATGATAGTCGACACAGGGTTGATATTGGAAATACCTGAGCTGTTGCATGGGGAGTTTGGAAGCCCCTGGAAGAAGTACAGAGTGGAGCCTTGGGTGATCCTGGGATAATAATGCTGGTCCATGGAGAAATCTGAGTTCTCCTGGCATATTTAAGTGAAAAACCGATGAAGATCAAGAGGAATCAGATCATTGCATTTGTTCATCTGATCCCGACGGCTGAATTGAAAAGATTCCACAATTTTGGGACTCTTGACAAAATGGGATTACTGGCTGGGGTAACCAAAAGTATCAACCTATTGTTTGATCGAGAGCAGCTTTCTGATTTGTCAGAAGGCCAGCAAGAGGAGGTGCTAGAACTATTTGAAAAGTATCAGGAAGTGTTTGCTCAGGATGACCTCGATATAGGATGCACACAAGACGTGATCCACAAGGTTGACACCAGGGAAAATTTGCTGATAAGGATGAGACCAGTCCATTGATTAAAAGCTGCCGAAGTGGTAGTGGAGGATGAAATCAGCAAACTAGTGAAGCATGGGCTTCTAGTTCCATCATCAAGTCCCTATGTGAGTCTGATTATGATTTTGAAGAAAAAGGATGGATCCAACTGGGTGGTGATTGACTACTGGAAGCTGAATTAAATTATGAAAAAGGATTTGTATCCCCTACCAAGGATTGACGATGCACTAGATTGTTTGGGAGAAGTGAAGTATTTCTTCGCAATGGATCTGATCTTGGGATATTGGCAGATAGACTTGCCAAAAGAAGACCATAAAAATGCGCGATTATTACCGTGCAGGGGCTATACCAACTGACGAGGATGTCCCAGGGTCTATGAAATGCGCCTGCGTCGTTTCAGAGGGCCATAGATGTGATATTGAGTTACTCGAAGTTTTCGGGCATCCTGGTATATCTGGACGATATAAACATGTTCAGTAGGACGTTTACTGATCACCTACACCACTTGGAAGAAGTATTCAAGCGACTGTCCATGGCTAACCTGAAGATCAAGCTGAGGAAGTGCCACATCTTTAAGAAAGAGTTGGAATATCTGGGTTTTTAAATCAACTCCAGTGGATTGCAGCTGCAAACCCAGAAGATAGCAGCCATAGAACGGATGGATGTACCATAGAGTGTCTGAGACATCCAAGTGGTCCTTGGGATGGTCAGATACTACAGAAGATTTATTTGTAACTTCGCTTGAATAGCCAAGCCATTATTCCATTTATTAAAGGATCCAAAAAAGGATCTGTATGGAATGAAGAGGCCCAGGACTCCTTTGATTCCTTACGCCGGTATTTAATAGATTCGCCAAAACTGAAATATTCAAATTTTGATTGAGAGTTTGTTTAAACTGATGCTTTGTTGACAGCAATCAGCACTGTATTGAGCCAAGAGGATGAACTTGGGGACAAACATCCGGTGGCATGTGTGAGCTGGACACTCTCAGCTGCTGAGAGGAACTATACCGTGACTGAACGTGAATGCTTTGAAGTCATTTATGCATGCAAGCCGTTTTAGGTGTACATCCATGTAACGCACTTTAAGGTGGTAACAGACCACTCTTCGCTGCATTGGCTGCACAATTTAAAGAAGCCAGAAGGACGACTTGCTGATGGGCACTTAAACTCCAGGCTTATGATTATGAGATTGTCCACCTAGTGGGGGCTTCTCACCAGAACGCGGATGGCTTATTGCAGTTACCAATGGTCCAGATGGTATACCTGCAGGCGGATGAGCTATTCCAGAGAATGGTCAACAGAAAAATTGGGGAAGATCCCTGAGAAATCCAAGGTGCGCTTCAGAAAGTGATGGAAAACACCGAGACTATGGATGGACAAGTATTTAAGATGATCAACGGGAAGCGGTTATTATTCCCAAGACTATTGGAAAGAGCAGCTATAGTGCAAGCCGCTCACAAGGGTGTTGGGCATGGAGGTCTGAGGAAAACAACTGATCATATTCGCCAGTACTATTACTGGGAATACATCAACTATAATGTCGCGGATTATCTAGCTTGTTGCATGGAGTGCCAGCTGCACAAACCACATAAGATTACAACTGGATACTGACTGGTCCTCCCTAGATTTGCCTGGTACACAGTGTCCATCAACATGATGGGACCGCTGATGATGAGCACGGGGGGAGTCAAGTACATTATAGTTGCCATTGACCATCTGATGAGATGGGTTGAGACAAAGGCCCTAACAAAAGTAGACACTACCAGTACTGTGAGGTTCATCCTGGATCAAGTAGTATACTGGCATGGATGTCCGCAGGTCCTGCTTAGCAACAATGGGACCAACATCATGTCTCATGTGATCCTGAGATTGAATGAGATAATGGGGATCAGAGAGTTGTGTCAGTACCTTACCAGCTGGAGACAAATGGACTGGTGAATGGGTGAATGGAACGTTGGCCATGACGCTGAGGAAGCTAGTCGCAGGAAGAACTTCCACATGAGGAACGTACCTGAGTTTGGTGAAATTCCCCTACAATACTAGTCATCATACGGCGACAGGAAAGATGCCATTTGAGTTGCTATATGAAGGAAGGCCGCGTTGCTGCTGATTCTATATTTGGTGGTGGAACCTACATTGGGGATGAGTACCAAGCAATATTTTAACCAACTGAAAATTATCCTGATTCATATGCAACTGCAAGCATTTGATACAACCTTGAAAAAAGGATATAAGCAAAATCGATGGACAATAAAAACTGACTGGCCTTAGCCAAATATCAAATAAGGGGAAAGAGTTGCCTATTGCGATACACATAATTTTGGAAAAAGAAACAAACTAGATGCATTATGGTCAGGTCCATTTGAAGTGATTGACAAGATGGCAACTGATGCCTACTTCATCAAGAATCTCTTAGATGAAAGAGTTGTGAATAAAGTCCATGCTAAGTATCTAAAATGATGGATCAATGAAAAAATAAAAGAGTTCCCGAAGGTCCAATGAACCATTTAGTTGGTCATGTCCTGATGATTAGTTCAAGTCCAAAAAAAGGATCTCTGAACCAATCTAGATGGTTAAGTACGAAAAAGGACTTCTAAACCATAGTAAACTGGCAGATTTAAGTACCCAGGTCCCAGTTTGGGAAAAAAATAAAAAGATGGACCGCTGAACCAAAACAAGGTCAAGTCCCATAGGAAAAAAGAATAATAAAGATAAAAAATTGATAAAAGATATTGGAGAAAACTATTATAAACTGCATTGAGAAAAACTGATATAATTTTAAAATTTTTATTTTTATTAATTGTCCTCATTACAGAGATAATTCCGCCTATGTCACCTCTTGGAGGAGGGAGGATGGATCGTGGTAGGAATGAACACCCCATCAAAATTTATTTAAGATTGGATGCTAGTGAGGGATAGACCTACACAAAACCACATTCTCTGAGTGGACGCAGAGCCCTGCGAGAAAGTGACTAGGGGAAGGGAAATTGAGATGTCAGATGAAGCTAATCGCGAAACCCTGGAGCGTTGAGGAAGGCAACTGTATAAGAAGAGGCAATTGGCGAATAACCCCAAGTGATCCTGATATGGTACCAGAGCTAGAAGATTAGTCTTTAGCGCATGATAATAGGCTTCATCAAGAGCACTGGACATGTGGGCTGGTAACAAACAAGGGATGCTTGATGGGGGTTGCCAAAGCATGCCCCAAATCAATGCCATCAGTGGAAGATACTAATGAGAAGCGCCAGAGAAGAGATAGGCATGCAGGGAGCGGATTGCATCCTGAAAGTGATGACTATGGGCTTCTCAGAAGCTAAAGCTGAATGAACAATGGAACCTGGGCGAGGCTGGAAGCTTTGTGGATCAACTCTGAAGAACTGGGAAGCAAAGCGAAGAGCATAAGTGGCGGTGTCCTGATCCAGGTTGTTATCAAGGTCATAGGGATTCAGCGCTAGGGTCAAAGCCTCAGTGACCTGGATTCAGAGTTCAGTGTAGGGGAGCTCAAAGTAATACTGTTACCAATGGTGAGCTTGGTAGCCAGAACAGTGGGTTTGTTTTATTGTCTGACTCAGAAGAGGAACTCAGGAAGCAGGCCCAATCTGACAAGAAATGAGCAATAAAGAGCATTTGGCATAATCTCTGGAGAATCTTTGATGATGGGTGGATGCATTAGCGAAAGGATCCAATCCAGGAGAATTTTGAAGTCCAACTCTGGAATCAATGGCAGAGGAAGAATTAGCCAAGAGTTGTTCAAAATGATCTCAAGCCTGGTTTTGGAGGGATTAGTTACCATTTCTGGTAATTTGATGGAAGGACTAGCCGCTGGCGCTAGACTAAATTTATGAGTCCTGGAAGGACCATAGAAGAGGTTCCGCTGAGCATCCTGACTCATCTGCTGGAAGAGACGGAGGTCTTGATCAGACAAACTATTCAGAAGCTGCTGATATCATGATTCAGAATTTGACATATGAGCTGGACGAGAAGGGGGATGTCGGACTTATATGGAAGTTGACATTATGCATTCTACAATCCATTAAGCTCCAATTTTGGAGAAATTAATCTCAAAAAAATGAGATAAGCTCACCAAGGGAAGAATTAGGAATGAATTGAGCCAAGAGATTATAAAATAAATAACAAGGGCGAATAAAATTAAGTATTCTTAGTTGAGCCATGAAATGAACATTGGCGGCAAGAGTCTCCTGTTTAGGACGAGGAGAAAATCAGGAAATCAAGGATGCCAAACCAAGAATATTGAATATGACAGCGGGTCATATACCCTGATGGGGGAAAACCAGATCCTGGGACTAATATCTTATGAGTAAATCAATCATCCTGGCATGACAGTAGATTGTGAGGACTGCGCTCAGAGAAGGCGGTAGTGAGGAGGAAAAGGAAGAGCGCTATATGCCAAAGTTCACCCCAAGCAGCGTTGAGTATTGACAAGTGCACTCTGCTTGAACCAATGAAGTATTCAACCAAGTGTCCAAAGTGGTGTTCTCATGCCCAGTCCTTTGCTCGCTGGAAATCCAGGCAAGAGGAGGGTGTGTTGGGATTTTTGCCCATATACCGCCCTGCTAGATTACCTGGAATCGATAGGGGAAAATTTTCCAAGGCGAAGTGATTTGGAAATTGGATGGCCCAAGTTTTGGAGTAACTATGTTTGGGGGATTTTGGGATATTTGTTTGGTCATATCTGTTGGGGATTAATCTGGATGAATACTTAAGATTTCAATGGACAGAGTTGCCAACAAAATAGGGCATCTGATAGTGATTAACTATCAGGTGTACTGATTGGGATCAGTCAGGTTTCATCACCGACTGATTGGGAATGAATAGCAAGTTACGAGGTGAGTGATGCCACCTGCAACTAGCAATTGATTGGTTGGTTCACAACCTGCCTTAATGGGTAATAGTCCAATTACCTAAGCAGATCGCTAACCAAATATTGTTAGTTCACTTGGATTGAGAGGAAAACGTTAGGGACAGGTTTTCTGACTCTTTCCATTTTAGGTCTCAAGGATGTTCAATGACGGAATCCTAGCCAGGATGGGGAAGACCATCGCTGCTGAGATGAGGGTGGGTGATTCAATGGCAATGGCTGCCGTTTCATTGAAGAGGCGTCAACTGAGGGTTAGATGACCGAATCCCCACTATATATATCCCTAGGGTTCACTATAATAAAAAACAGATAATACAGGAGATAATTAGATCATATTCAGAAATATAGTTCTAAGTTATTCATGCGGTATATAGTTTAACAAGTAAACTATCATCAGCTTCCATTGTGCTGTTCTGTCTCAAGGATATTATTGCTGGGTGTAATAATTAAAAGACTCTTAGAGAAAAGTGTAAAGATCTGAGTGTGGATCTAGAGAAGAAGGAGTCAAACTTGGGGATAGCTGCTGACGGTGTGTTGGACCAAAGAGACTGTCATCAGGCTATCTCAGCGAAGATTGAGTCAGACAATGCAGGGAATGAATCCCTACAAATACGACATCACAAGTATTTAATTGGGAATACTGGCCGAGCGGTGGGCCAAAATATAATAATTCATACTCAACTATGGATAATAGTCTTCATACTATTATTGAACGATAATCTATTCTACTATACAATGCGCTGAAGTGCACAAGGGAACTGGACATGTGCAGTAAAAAAGTTACTAGGGTTGCTTGCAGATAACAACTTAAGTAAATTTTTACATTTCTTGATCTTCATGTTATAATGCTGGAGCTTTATATCTCTATGAGCTAACCAGCCAGTAGGATCGTTCATGTTCTGCAACTATTTTAAGAAAACGTGGTCTGTAACCAAAGTGAAGGCGTTCCCATATAAAAAAGGGCATTAGTGCTTCACAGCTAACAGAACGGCAAGGCGCTTCTTCTCAGTTACACTATAGTTGTATTCTTCTTTTAACAGCATCTTACTAAAATAGGATACTGGATAATTTAAGCCATTTTAATCTAATTTGCTAAGATGGCCCCAAACGGCATATCCTGAAGCATTGGTAAACAGGATAAATGGTTTATTGTAATTCGGTGCCTCAGGATAGGACGTTGTTGTAGTAGTTGTTTCAAAGCCTTAATAGCGGCATTCTGTTCAGCGCCCCAATATAAAAGGCAGTTCTTAGTCAATAGGCGAATGAGTGATTTGCTGAGCTGGGCAAACTTGGGAATAAACTGATGGTAATACCCCATCCTCCCTAGGAATTCCTGAATATTCCGTAGATTTTTAGGGGGAGGAATTTTCAAAATTGCTTCAACCTTATCTTTCATGGGTTGGATTCCTTCTCAGGAAATGGAGTGGCCAAGGAAATCCAATTTCCTTTGGAAGAAGGTACACTTTGAAGGCTTCAACTTAATATTTGACTTCCGTAACCGTTGAAACACCTCCTTAAAGTGATCAAGATGTTCGTTGAAGGTTTGTGAGAACATTTTGATATAATCAAGATATACAATAGCACAAGCTAACTTCAGGTCCCACAAAATGTGGTCCATTGCACGCTGAAAAGATGCAAGTGCGTTACACAACCCTTGAGGTAATTGGGTGGGTTGGAAGAGACCCTCACTACAAATGAGAGCACATTACTACTGATCTTCAAGGGAAAGGTACATTTGCCAATAGCCAAGTCCATGCAAAAAGAAGTTAGAGCCAGAGAGTTGGGCCAGGGCATCGTCAATGTGGGGTATAGGATAGCAATCCTTTTTTGTGAGGTTATTCAACTTTTGGTAGTCCATTACTATCCAATGCTTTCCGTTTTTCTTTTTAATAAGCAACAGAGAGGAAGACCAAGGGCTTTGTGAAGGAACTAATAACCCCGCGTCTAGCAAACTTCTGGAGCTCCGTCCTCATCTGCAGTTCCTCCACCTTTGACTTATGGTAATGTTTGGACCTAATGGGATGGGCATCATCCACATTGATGGAGTGACACCAGCCCTTCATGTGGCCATAGTCATTATCAGATTTTGATAATATATCGCTATAGTCGTCTAATAAGGTATGAACTTTTTCCAGCTCATCTGGGGTCAATTAATCCGAAATGTGGACGTTGGGCAAGGTACATACTAAGTCAACCATTGGCAAACCCAAATCCGTGATTGAGCCAATGGATTTAATTTTTTAATGTCCTCCACGGGGATTAAAAACCCTTTGCCAATCTCCTGGTGTTTTCTTATGATTATGTCCTTGCCAGTGAGGTTTCCCAGAAAAATAGTGATAGGCCTCTGGTAGGCTGGGTCTAATATCCCAGGTAATAAATGAGGCTCCAAGGGGCTAAATCCCTCAAGACTTATGAGGTGCAACGAGCAGTGGGGTGGGATTTGGAGAGTAATTTTTGTGTCCACCACTCGTTGTTCATCAGCCTTAATCACGACTTCACCTGCCGCATAGTTAGGGATTCCATCCCTAGCATCCACTGAATCAGGCAATTTTTGGTGTTGCTCTCAGATGTGGAATAATGAAAAGTCATAGCGGAGAAGAGATATTCAACTAGACAAGAGTATTCGTGCTTGCTGGGTTTTTTACTGGGTGAGACTAAAGGGACTTCATAGTTGAGTAATGAGAGGAAACCTTACTTCATGTTAATTATTGCCTTGTACTCAATCATAAACTTGGTACATATGAGCATATTATAGGCGTTGGTGTCCAAAGCCACTGCAGGGGATGATAAGATAAGCTTCCCAATACTATTAGGAAGAGAAGAATATGCCCCAATGGTGCGGGTATTGTTGAGGCCTGCGGCTCCAAATTCTTGCGTGTACTCCAAGTCAGGCGCTAGCTTTATCTTCCTGATAAGCTTAGTGGAGATCACATTAACTGGGGAGCCAGTATCCAGGATAGCCATTACCCGACTTTTTGAATGACTACTTTAACCTTGGTGAGTGTTCCTCCAAAGTTAGGTGACAGATATAAGACCTCCTTTAGCCGGAAAGTAGAGGTTAAAATGCGTGCAGCCTCTGGGTATTTATTCAGGATGGTTTTCATGGTATGAACCCTGTGAGGATTCAAATCAAGCCAGTTAAGAAACATCACCATCGCTGGCAGTTTCAAAAAATTTTGGGCACCCTAATACTTGTTTGAGGTAGCTTTCTCAGGTATGGTGGTTTCATTTACTCCTTCAGTGTTTAATCAATCAGGGACCTCCATTTCCTCTGAAGCTCCCAATAAATAGTAGCCTACATCATCACCCCCTCATATCTATCCCCAAGGGTATTCTCCACCACTGGCAAAGCCGCGAATGAGGTAGGGGAGACGGCCACAGAAGATTTGATATCCTTTGGGCGCGCATTTACCAGCTTAGCTGGAGGGGAAAACACGGCGGCTTTGGTAAGTTTGTGCGGGAGTATGATATTATTACCTTACAGAGCTCTAAATTATAGGAGGGAGTGATATCAGTTGTGAATCTCACTGAGGAAGCAGGTTTCACTGGGGTAAGTACAGGTTTGCTAACACCCTACTATTCTACAGAAGAAAGCTCAACAACGATTAGAACTGAAGATTCCACCTCAGCTCATTAACATTGCACAGGAATGAAAATCAGCAAACTCTAACAGACCCTCTTTTATGTAACGGATGGTTTTGTTGTAGCGTTTCACTGAAATGATATGCCGGGCTAGAGAGGGTTGAGAAGAAAACCCAGTTAACATGGCAGCGATAGCATCATCCAGGGTTAACATGTTAGACATTGCAAACGTTTGTGCAGCGAGGTAAAATTGCTCAGCAAAAGCAGCAGGTGTTTTGTCCTCATACATTCTTAAGCACATAAAGGCTTGTTTATCCTGTTAAGACTCTGCTTTGAACCAAATTCAGCCAAAAGAGCCTCCTTCACCTCTGCCCAAGCGTGCAAAGGGTCCAGGTTAGGAACTATCATCTCTTGCGCTAGGCGGCTTAAACAGGGAAGGATGTGTTGAACTTTTTGGCTGTCCGTTGCCCCATACATGGCAGCTTCATACATGCACAAATAATTAGCAATGAACCCTTTGCCAGTGATGTACTTTTCTGTAAAACGTGATTTTGGTGGGCGCTGCTCAAGTTCATTGATATGGGATAGAGTGCTGGCTAGTTGCTTTTCAAGAGCAACTATTCTGGTTATACAGGGATCACCTGTAGTGAGCACCAAAGTGTAGGAACCCAGCTGAATCTTTCTCACTGGTGCTTTACACCTGCTGGATTCCTCAAAAGTTTGTAAATAAATATAAATATAAAGCTCAAATAAAACTAATTTTTATAAATTTTATTAGGAGCGCAATGAAGAGAAAAAGACCCCTTTCAATATCCAACTGATCAGTATTTGAACTGCATTGAGGGTCAGGGGGAATTTGAGGATAGGTTCAGAATAGCTTAGAAGCATTCTGAATTAGGAAATATGGTATACTATCCTATCAGATCTTGGGAAATTTGAGTTACTTATTTGGAGAACCATTAGATTGGATGGAGTTTTGGGGCAGAATGTACCCATGCTGTAATGTTTTGATGTATTTAAACTAATCACCACTTGATAAAATACTTTCATCTTGGGGGACCTCCACCACACCTATAAAAGGGGGTGGTCCCCGCATAGGTGTTTGGAAGGACCTGGTTGTGGTTGGAGGAGTACCATCCAATGGGTATTCCAGGGTACATCATGTGGTTGGAGTAATATGACTGCTCAGTTTTAATTTTATTACCTGTGAAGGATTTAAAATGGTGTTAATCCGATTAATGGACTTCACTTGGAATTGGCCATAGTCTTTTGGCTAATATCAGCGTTATCATTATTTAAATCAATTGGAACATTATCGCAAACTTGCAAATGGCTGACATTTCTCCTTTTTGATGGATGCGACCCAAACATTCTTATTTTGCAACTGGGAGGGCAAATGGCCAACAATTACTTCTCCCATGGACCTTCCGCCTGATTTCCCCCAGCATCAGTCACATATATGAATATATTTGATCCAGAAAAAGCTAACTGCCTTTGCCTCATTCTGAGTATGATCTCGCTTTCCATTTGACAGTGGATGTGGTCAATATCAATCATCCATTGTATCCCTATATGGAGCAGGAAGACAAGGCTGGAGGTGTGGTTAAAGGATATTCTAAATAAAGTGGGTGTTTTTTGAAATCCTACCCCCATAGCTTCTCTTGTAGTTTTCACTCAGAAGGCCAACAGAACGTTGCACATCTTTGTGTACTATGGACATTCAAAAAATATTACTGTAAATGATTAATATCCCCTCTGTAATGAATCAAAAACATCCCAGTTTTTGATTGCCATCTTGCCTTGGCGATAAATGCCAAACGATTGTATGATATGAGGTTCCCTCGAGGTAAGCGCTTCAATTCATCATACTCACCAATTCAACATTAGATTTTTGTGAAATTCGAAAAACGAGAAAAGATGACACAGGTAAGCGAGGATCTGACCCCAAAATTAGCCTTGTTTTATTTATTATTGAAGATATCTCGTGGACGAATTCAATCCTGATGACTTAGAGCACCACAAACGAGACATAAAAAACCAGGGTATTTGGCAGAATCAAGGTTCTCGACGCCAAATCCCATTATTTTGTTGAGGATACAAAATTTATCTCGCCGTGGGATACCAGGTAAGACAAGGCAAGGGCGGCCCCGAGGCCACCAGAGAGTCCCACGCAAGAGCAGGAAACGAGGAAAAATTCTAAACTGAGTTCAGAATCGCGTGGGCTCAACCTTTTAAGGTCGCCCTTCCAGGGAGCCCCTCCTGCACTGTTCTTTAGGCCCCTAAGAGCCTAAGAATAGTGCGGGAGGATGCACAGCCCAGTGCTGGACCCCGCATAAACCTCAAAAAACCTAAAAAGTGATTTGACTCAAGATTCAGATTTCTGAATCTCGAGTCAAAATGTAATGATTGGTTTAACCTGACCGTTACACCCTCCCCCTTGAGAAGACCATCAGACAGGCGAATGCAAAGTAATGGGTGTTTTGAAGCTTGATCACAAGAACTCTTTCAATTTAATTCAGGCGATAGAAGGTCAGGAGTGGCTTACGGCATCTTTGTACCAAAAATTCATCTTTCAGTTCAACTAATGACTTTTGGTTTAAAGAACGCCATAGGTTACATTTCAGCGTATGTCAATGATGTTCATAGCGACCTTTGTTTCATCTGTTTAATGGTGTACATTGATGATACCTTAGTGCATTCTCACACTCCTGAGAAGCATGAGAAGGACCTGGAGGCGGTGCTGGCTGCGCTTCACAAGACAGAACTCTAAGTAAAACCTTTAAGTGCGAGTTTTTCAGGAAGGAGTTTAGCTTCCTTAGTAACTTGGTCTTATAAGACGGGTAAACCATTCCCCTAGCAAGATCAAGGCTATCCTCTCGTGCCTTGCTACACCTAGAAGAAGCTGTGGTGCTTCTTGGGCACAATTATATTTTTATAGAAATTTTCCTTGATATCTTGCAGTTGGCTGCGCCGCTTCATCCATTGACTGGGAATAACATTCAAATGCAATGGACAGAGGTTTGCCAAAGTGCATTTAAAGCCATCAAGGAGGTGTTCTTGGCACCTCTCATTCTCAGGCATGCCAATCCAGCCAGGATGTTTACAGTAATGTGTGATGCCTCTTTGGCTTTGATGAGTCGGTGCTGCTTCAACAGCATGACGGGTTAGAACATCTGGTTGCATAATTTTTACAAAAGATGCTTTGTACGAAAAATACTGAACCATTTATGATAAGGAGTTGGCCGTTGTGGTGTGGTTGCTCACATACTGGCGGTACCTTCTTCAGGGTGAATTTCATAAAGTATTTGTGTGGATGGATCATAAAGACCTTATATATTTCCAGAAACCGCAGAAGCTGTTGCATTGCCAGGCCCATACATATTGTGACCTCTGTAGCTTTAATTTCAATTTGAGTTTGTGAAGGTGCCCTGAATGTCATCCCTGATTTGTTGAGTCAAAACTCTTCTTTAAGTCCAACGAAGGAGGATGTACACAATAACCACAGTAATTCCGCCTGCTCATATCTTAACTATTTCTCCTCCCACAATTTTGGTGGTGGATTGGGCTACAAATGTTCCTTCAGTTTCTTAGGCATTGGTGGGTCAAACGTCCTGCTCTCTGGGTTGGAGCTGTTTGGTCAATTATACTTCTGGTATGTAAGCTGACTCATTATTTGTTGAAGGAGGGGACAATTCTGTTCAGGTCACAGGATTAGGTTCCATGCCAACTCAGTGATGAGGCATCCATGCCCATCATGACCCCCAGCGGTGAGCCACCCAGGGAATAAAAAAGCCTTGATTTGGTGAAAGGAAAGTTTAACTAATTGGGAATCTCCAAGAATATATCCATGTGGATCACTAATTACATGACATACGCGCAGAAAAATTGGATAGATCAAGTAATAATGGTCTTCTCCATTCCATGCAGAAGGAAGAGGGCATATGGACCTCAGTATCAATCAATTCATTGTTGAGCTTCCCAGCTCCAATGAGTTAAACACGATTATGGTGGTTATGACCGCTTTACTAAGTTTTCACTAGTTATCCCTTGTTTGTCAGCCATCACTTCTGAGGAGATGTCCCGGATCTTTTTGCAGCGTGTGTTCTCTATGTTTGGCTTGCCTCAAAAGATCATGAGTGATCGGGGCCTCAGCTTATGGCTCATTTTTGGACCACGCTTCTAGCTATCATGAACATAAAGTTGTGTCATTCCACCACATACCATCCCAGTCTGACAGCCATGCGGAGAGGTTCAGTATATCCTCAAAAAGTATCATCACTGTTGCACCTCTACTGCACAGAAGAATTGGCTGGATGATCTTCCTTTGGCACAGTTCACATACAACTATGCCAAACACTTACTTACCAGTATTTTACTTTACAAAGCCAAGTGGTTATAAAACCTCATTTTCCAAAAGGGCCTTGCCTTCACCCAGAAGTCCCCGATGCAAAGGATCATGTGCATCAAATCTAAAAGCACTAAATCCATGGTTTAGGAGCACCTTTTTAAGTCTAATCAGCAAATACAATCAAATTGAAGACCAAAAAAGTCTCTCCTGCCCATGAGATTAAGTGGGTTACTCCATATTGTTGGATACATGTTACCTGTATATGAAGGCGCCCTCTTAGTTGTTTGCAATCAAAAGCTGTGGTCCTCATGTGGTGGAAGCTATTTTAAATTGGGGCGTTTAGGTTGACTCTTCCAGCTCACTGGAAATAGCACCCCGTTTTCACTTTTCTCAGTTGTTCCTACTTAAGGGAAGGACACAGTGGTGCCCGAGCCAGTCCTGGTGGTGATTCAGAAGTTACTTAATTCAATGCAGTTTTGGCATCAAGTAATCTCGCCATATAGTAAAGTACTTGTGGCCTGGAAGGGATTTCTATTTTATGAGAACAGTGGGTCAGCGCCCGTAATTGCACCCATTGTTGTGTGTTATGAAAGCTCTCCACGCCCTGCACCCCAATGCTCTCTGTTTTCCCCCAAAATCGCCACCCTCTTGGACATCAATTTGCAAAATGCTATAAGAACGTCGCCCTCTCCTAATCCCTGGTGGTGGTACACCCCCTGTCCAAAGAGAAAGGATAATGTTATTCCTTGGAGGCTTCTGCGCCTCAACCATGTGGAGTTTTTGTTCATGACAAAAATAGGGAATTATGAAGGTAGCCGTCTCTCTTGTTTCCCAAGGCAATTTAGCTCAAGTGTATATGAAAGGTGGATGACTGTCTACCACCCAAAGATTGCTGCCCTACCTCCCATTCTTACCACCCATGAGTTGGTGCAGATAAATGGGTGTTTTTCTGGAGGTGATGGCGGTATAGGCCATCGCCAGCAGGAAGTTTGTAGCCGCTCCTCTCACCAGGTAATCTATGCCACCAAATTGGGTTTGTTTAAAATGATAAATTAGTACCCAGCAGAAATGTTTTGTCCGTTGTATGCACGGGTTAGTAAACTAACCAATTTTCTTCCTTTCTACTGGAGAAGGAGAGCCCATACCCAACAAGTTTGGGAGTGTTAAACCCTTTTCATACGCAATAAGACCTCCCATATTTACCCTGGCCTTGGGCACAACCAGTTGTCCACTATATGAATTGTTATCAATTTTAAAAAAAATTGAACTTGGATAAAATTTAGTACAAGGATTTATGACTAATTTGAAAGTCAAGTTGAGATTAAATCAGCATTGTGAGCAGTTTAGAATGTCAATCCACTGGAATCAAGAAAGATTGTATATACTACAATTAATGCTAATTTCCTTATTTCTAAGTTCCTATAACATAGGACAACAGTCACCCACAGGTCCTGTTGTCAGTCAATTTTTCCTTTACATCTAATAAATAAAACTTTGCTTGAACTTTACATTAAATTATTATAGTTATTTGTTAGTTGAGTTCTAAACAGGTGTTATGTTTCCTGGGCTTCATATTGACTGGGCCACAGTTGCTATACTTACTACCTTGTTACCCTAATTACTTGAATGGGGGATATTGTTATGGGGGTCACCTGAGGTTTTTTCATATCATGGATGCCTTGTGGAGGCATGATATGGCCCTGCTTCATGAAGTGATCCTACTCTGTGGTTTAAGTTTTGCAGCTCTTTCACGCATTTGAAACCTCTTTTTTCAGAGCGGAGTTTGTCCCCCAGGGAACCTAAAAAACAACCCCCTCGGAATTTGAGGCTTCTACTCTTGTAACTGTGTGGTTACATTTAGGTATACTTGTAACGGTATTTGTAATCGTCATCTTTCAGTTGTCTTCCTCTAATGAAGTACAAAGTATGTATACTGTTGTACTTCAGGTATTTTGGCTTATTTTTGGGTGTCCACTCACTTAGACTGGCAGGCTGGTCTTAACTTTATTAGCAAGTGACATGACAATGGTGAGGCAAAAGATGTCATCATGAGGAATTTTGCATCCCAGAGTGCCTTTTAGACTGGAAGCAAGAATTTATGAGCATCCAGTTCAAGGAGAATGAAGTCATAGATACATTTGCTGAATGTTTTACCAAGAAGCTCAGATACTCACTGGGCAGGAGCATTAAGCAATGTCGGATATCCTGATATTGGACATGATGGAAAGAATTTTGGGCATTTGATTTCCTCAGCCAAATCAATACCTAAAATTGAGAAGGGGTTAGAGGGATTAACTCAATATGTTGCCCAGAGAAATAAATAGTTGCACAGCTAAATTGACTCTAGGAAAATTATGATGGACCAAACCAATACTAAGATACTCCAAAATGAATTCTTGCCTTATCAAAATGACAGATCATCTAAGGGACAAGCGACAACTACATGAAGTGGCAAATAAGGAAGCAAATTGAGATGAACCCAAAAGGGTAAGAATCAAAAAGCTGATAAATGATCAACCTAAGTAACCCCCAGTCTCATCTAACTTGGGTATTTTACTAATCATTTATGTTCTATCAAAAATATGACACAAAGGCATTATACCCTCTGGAATCATCGCCTGACCAAGAGCCTCCCTTTCAGATTTCTCCCACTATCAATTTTAATAATCATTTTACTTTGGGGTTTATATTGTTAATTGTACATATAAACCCCTACTTTACACTATAATATAATTACATCGTTTTTACATCTCATTTTGGTACTTGACTTTAATAAGTCCATATTGACATAATTCCATATGATAGATACTCTAGTTTACAGGCATAAGCGGTGACTTGGCACCCTTTAAATAAAAATTTAAGTCATGTGACTTAGTCAGCATCAAGTATTGACTGTTATGCTTCTTAGGCATCGCACCATAAAGCTTAAAATTGGAAACACTACAAGCAATGTCATTACAGTTTATTTATGATATGGGCCCTTTGTCCCTATAGAGTATTATTTGGAAATGATTTCAGCCTTAAAATTTAATATCAAAACATTTCTTATGATTAATTTTCTACAAATCTGTGTAACACCATTTAATAACCCAAAACTGAGTTCAAAAGTTGTAATTACACGGGGAAAATTGACAAAACCAAAAAATAATCTTGTCACAAATGAGGCAAGGATTGTCACATCTATAAGTTTTTAAAGCAATAAAACTAAAGGTAAACGTTGACAAGGTCACTTCAGATAACAAGTGAATCAAGTGACCTATCAGGGAATTTTTTAGGTATAATAGACAAGTAATAGTTTATTTCAACCTCTGCTTAAGTTCCACCTGTTGTACTAGAAGCAATTGAACCTTTTATTGGATAAATAACACAGACCTATGTGAATTAGCTCCTGGATAAGCAAATAAATATGGATCTGGACAAAAACTTAATTAGATCTCGTTAAACAAACATTTTCAATGACTATCCATTTTGATTAATTTTTTATTGTAAATGAAAAACTTTTGGAGGAGTGGATAGCATAGCGAGGTGGTTTCTGCTCCATTCTGGATCTAGTTTTGATTGAAACAAGTTCAAAACCAAAACATGTTAAAAATCTTGGCGTGATATATTTGTCCCAAGGTCAACCCACCTCATTTACTTTAATTGGATTTTTTTGCTAATACTTAATTCAGCCAACAATGCTGTTATTTTCAAAGTAAATAATTTTTTGCAGTACTCTGATTGTACATATGCAGACATCTTGGAAAATCAATTAAAGCTTTGGGCAATCATCAAAAGTGGGGCTCCAATTAACATTGTTTCTACTTAGTTGGTGAAAAAACTTAATAAGATCTAGACCATAATAAAGTCTACAGGACTTCAGGTTTACAAACTACCGCTTATAAGGGTGCATATAATGCTTTTCCTTTATAATTTAAATAACTTACTGTCACAGCACTGGTAACTGTTATTCAAACCAGATTTATGATATTTTTATTGCGGACTTCATGCAACAGTATGAGATATGATGTGATTTTAGAGAAAATATTCTCAGAATTTTATGACAAAATTTGCTACTGTATTAAAATTGGAAGGGTGACCCACCCCCAAGAGTTAGAGAAATAACAGAATAAAAATTAGTGTATACAGATGGAATCATCTTTATAAAGTATCTCCAGATCAGTAGACGTTTTTAGAACCTAAATGTCAAATCAAGGGGTGTCATCTAAATTCCTTTGATAGTGAAAAAAACTTTGATCATTAATACAAGAAGAAGTGCATATTTGAACTGTTTTCTTTAGTAATTCCTGGGTATCTGTATGCTGAAGTCCATGCAACATGGCAGAAATCTAGAACCAAAACATATGTCACACCTGGGATTCTAGTCCCTAGTCATGGCGAAATTCAGGATTTAGTTTCCAACTAATTATTTTGCCCAATATGGATAGAGAAGGGACAAGTGGTAGCATATGTCCACTTTATTTTGACTAAGGAATCTTTAAAGTTCCATGACTTTGGCCAACTAAGTGAGATGAGGTTACCAGATGACCCAAATTTAAAGAAATTTTACAATATTCCTTTGAGGAAACCTTACCAGGATTTTTTAAGATCTTAAGGATAAGGTCCTTAATTTTGATTAAGATATATATATATATAGGCGTTTGTAAAAGATGATTATGACTCAGATGTGCTTGATTGATTGTTCATAAGGTTGAGATTGGGGATCTAATGATGATCAAGATGATGCCCATCAGGCGATTACAAATAAGTGAGGCGGTTGCCAATAATTTTGGCAAACTATTTAAACATAAGTTATTGGTTTCATCTTCAAGCCCTTGAGAAAACCCAATCTCTATTGCAAAAAAGAAAGATGGATCCAACTAAGTACTTAAATATTACCATCAGCTGGATAGAATAACAAAAAAGAATCATATCCATTGCTGCACATAGATGATACTCTGGATTGCCTAGTATGAGCTGAATTCTATTCACCATGGATATTGTATCAGTGTAATGTAATTTAACCTACCTGAGGAGGATCAAGAGAAATGGGCGATTACTACCACCCAAGGGTTATATCAACTAATGTAATTATCTCAAGGTCTTTGCGCTGGCTTCATTTCAATGGGAAATGGATGTCATGTTAGGTGACCTGAAATTGTTGTGTGTTCTTGTACCCCCATACACTATCAATTTCTTTAGTCACATATACATATCACCTTGAACACTTGAAAGAAGTTTAAAAAGATTATCAGCAACAAGTATTAAGAAAAAACATGAAAGTGTCATTTCTTAGAAAAGGGCATTTATTTACTTGGGTTTTATTGTAGATGCCAATGGACTCCGCCCTCAAAAATTAAATTTTGATGCATTTGGGTGATGTCATAACCATAAAAGCTTATGAAGTGCAAATCTTTTTTGGCATGGTTAGCTACTATCACCATTTAATAAAAATTATGCTTCCATTTTCAAGCCACTTTTTAATTATCAAAAGTTACCAAAAAGGCACCAAATGGAATAAGGAAACCCATAACACTTCTAATGCTCTTGGAATGTATTTAATGATTTAGTCAATATTACAATATCTAATTTTTGATTGGCAACTCATTATGCAGATTGATGCATCTTTAACACCAATTAATGTCATATTGACTAAAAGGATGAAATCAGCGATAAACACCCCATAGCGTATGTAAATTTAAACATTAAACAAATAGAGTGAAATTATACCATGGCAGAATGTGAATGTCTTGTGGCGAAATATGCCTGTAAACAGTTCATAGTTTATATCCAAGCGTTACTTTTAATTTGGTAATAAACCACTCTTTACTCAGATGGATGCACAATTTAGTTTAGCCTGAAGGGAGACTGGCCCATTTGATTTAAAAATGCAAGTTTTTAATTTTGTTAATGTAAATCATACTGGTACAGTTCATCAAAATGTGGATGATATATTATGATTGCTAATAGTTCTAATCTTTCAAGAAATGCAGATGAGCTGTATGTGAAGATTCTTACTGGTAATATTAAAGACCAGTTCCCCACCAAATATAGCAATATTTAAACCTATAGGTGAGAGAATACAATAATTGTCAAGAGTCAAATGTTTAAAGTTTTAAGAGAAAACCTAAATGTCAAAGGCATTAAAAACAGTGTTTATTAATATATCTCATAAGATAACTTGGCATTGATGACTACAAAAAACTTAGAGCATGTTCATCAGAGAATCTATTGGAATCACTTAACTCTAAATTTAGTGAAAACTCTTGCTTGTTTAACAATGTCAGGCACACAAGCCTGTAAGAAAACAACCACTTTCCATCTTGTGAAACTTGGATTAGCTTAATACTACAACTAGTAATTTAATAGTGCCATTAATTATGAGTACTAAATGCAGCGATACATTATTAGGACTATCAATCACTTTATTAGTTGGGTAGAGACGCGCTCTTTGGCCAAAGTAAATGCCAGCAGTACTACCAAGGTTATAACAGAGCAGTTAAAATATTTTCAAGTTGCTCTTAAGTTATTTTATCAGATAATGAAAGCAAATTCACTACGCATTTCATACTCAAACTAAACATGTTGACATGTATATAAGGAGTACTAACGATGCCATACAATCCATAAAGAAATGGTATGATCAAAAGGGTAAATGGTACCTTAGCCACTAAATTTAAAGAAGCTCATAGTTGGTAAATATTTAAGGTGGATATAATTTTTACATCAGAAACATTCGCTATAGCTATCCTTTGTCAATGGGTAAAATTACTTTTAAACTACTTCATGAGAGTCAGGCTTGTTTGCCACCAATTTTATATTCCATTCTTGAATTGAGTTTGGAAATGACACCCCTACAATGATTGGTGATCCTAATGATAGTTAAATTGGATTGGTATCCACAGCCAATACATTACAATCAAATGAAAGATTAAGGCCAAGGAATATGATGATCAATATGGACCCCTCTTTCAACCTCTGAAACTGGTAATAAGTTAGCTATAAGTGACTTATGGCTTTGACAAAAATAGTTTGGATAAGCATTAGATAATCCATTGAAGTCATATTTAGTTTGGCATTAGATGCCTATACAATTAAGGGCCTCTCTAATGTACGCATAATGCATAATGCATGCTAAATTTTAAGAGCATGTAAAACTATTATAATTTAAAACAAAATGATTTTTATATAATATAGCTTTATATTCTAATTTTTTTAATATCAAATTTTTAGGACTTATCTTAATGCCAATTACTTTGGCGAGGGATGCCAAATTTTTACTAGAGCTCTGACATCAATTATTTTGGAGAGGCATGGCAAATTTTTACTAGGGTTCTTAAATCTTTACTCTTGGTGGCAAAATTCCATATTTTTTCTGATGCCTCTTGGAGGAGGGGGTTGTACCAATAGCCTCTCTACCTGTTGTCAATGATTAACAGAATCACCAAAACACTGACCTCCTAGGTTGCTGTCAGGGAATAAAATTATATTAACAGAAATGTTGGAATAAAACAACCTGGTTAAGATAGTGATGTGTTAGGGGGTGAAAGGCGAGTCAGTAGGGCGTATGGCTACTAACCTGAAGGTTGTGGGTTTGATTCCCGCCCTTCACACATCGATCAGGGTGCCAGCCAAAAGAAGCTATTGGCGGTTAGTAGGTATAATAACACGAAAACCTTACCCATGATGTAACCAGAAAAATCTGAGTCCTGATCTGGAGGTGAAAAAAACTTTCTATGACAGAGTTGACCCTGCTCAGGTTTCATGTCGATACTTTCTTTCTCTATTTCAGTAATGTCCATCCCCTGGTCAGCTTGCCTCAAATAAATATTAAATATCTAAGATAGTGATGTGTTGGTATTTTACCAGACTGTGAGTTTCTAATGTGTTACAAATTAGTGTTTTATTTAGTCAGGTGCAGTTTTTAATATAATTAGCTAGATTTTATGTTTTAAACTTCCATATGGAACGCTCCATTATAGCTCCTACCTTTTTTAGTAATAGTGGGACCTAACCAAAGGAGAGAGGACGTCCATGACTCTTTTATTGTAATGTGCAAAAAAGGGATTATCTTAACAATAATAGAATTCATGACATTGTGCCTTGGCATTGAGCCTAAGCATCCATATTAGAAGGGGAAAAGGGGTCATGGGGTTTTTCTTTTAATATCAGTCTCATCAGGTGGCGGGAAAAGGCAGACAAGATGAGAGTTGGATCGTTAGCAGTGTGAAGAAAAAGGAGATAGATGTAAGGATTTTCATTGATGAGGCCAGCAGTGAGCATCACCGCAATGTATTGAGCAAGTTGGTGCTCAGCAACGTTGATAAGTTCAATCATGCATAAAAAATGCCTTGATTTGTTGTCAAGTTTGGGAATAGAGGGAACAAAGAATGAAGATAACTCTGCATTGATGCCTGCGCAGCTCGCAACAAAAGCAGTTTCTTTGATACCAATAATAGCATTTTCTGGGAAATCATTTAGAAATTAGGATGAAATATCATTGCTAAATATCTTTATAACTGTATGAAGGGCTTGGCAGAGTGGGGAGTTGGTGAGGGTAGCGGCTTCTTTGACAGCTAGAACGTGTACTTTTGTAAATCAGATAGTAATTAGGAAGACATAAAAGGTGGTAGGGGAGTCAAATTGGGGGAAGTGTAAAAAATTCTGGCCATTCAAAGTCAAGCTTGATTCAATATGGGCTTTCTTGATCATTGATCCATTTGTAAATCTCAAATTGATTTGATTAGGCCAGTACAGGAACAGAAAAAGGAGTTTGTTGGGTTGCAGAAGCAGATTGACTGCGCATGATAGACCAAGGCAATTCTAACGTGCTTGTAATGCAATCTTCTCAGCAATAGTTCTGATGGATGAACTCTTCTTAGGCAGCGCCGCGAGGCAGCATTCACAAAGGATAAGAGTGGGGAGGGAGGAATAATCCTTATATGAAAATTTTGGCATGGCCGTAGTGGAGCTGATGCCAGAGGGAGGAGTGGCAGAAGAAACATCGATGAAAATTCTGGGAACTTGAACTTCAAATGACCAAGTCTAAAGCACAAGGGACAGATAGCGTGGACATTTTTGATGCATGCCCATAATGGATGGTCAGGGACATATCTGATCATGGTGCGGGGGGCATTGCAAGAGGGTATTGTGATGGGAAGGCCAGATTGTTGCAAAATCATGAGGCCCCATGAGACAATTGGCGCCATTGGGAACCACAATTATAGCACAGGGTCAGCACCATAGGCCACTAAACCCTCTGTGAATTTATGGGGGAGGCGTTTGGGGGAGAGGTGGGAGGGAAAGCTAGAATACTGGACCACCAGCGTGGCCTCATCTGGAAGCTGAGTAGGTATGTTAGTATGGGTGTATTTTTATAAATTAATGGTAGATGTTATGACACCATGGCTTGAGCTTCACAAGAGAAGCCAAGATCAAAGATCTCCTCAAAGAGGCAGAGATTAAAGAATCTGGAGGGCTTATGCACTGCTGTGGCTACCTCATTGATGGCTGCACTCACATAGGGGAAGAGGTTCCCATACTTGACCTGAAGGCTGAAGAACTGGTTGTTCTGAGGGAGCACCAGGGAGTACAAAGCACAACCTGTGAGTGCATGAGATGATGGGATAGGTCCCAGTGTGGGATGAAGCAACTGGAAGCATTTGGCGGGCTACTGGCCAGCCCAGGCACATTTTTGTGGCAGCCAATAAGCGCCAGTTGGTGGCGCACCACCGCCTTGTGCAAGGGTAGTGGGTGTTGATCCTGTCAACATAGGCTCAAGGTAGCATGGGCGAAAAAATTGGTTGCGCGTAGGAAGTTTGATAAACTTTAGATTTGATCAGACAAGTAATAAAAATTATAAAAAAGAAAATTCTAATATAGTTTTATTTCAATCAATTATAATGATTAGCTACCCTTTCAATTAGACTTCCTT
The DNA here is from genome assembly GCA_022478985.1 of Massospora cicadina. Classification (NCBI taxonomy): domain Eukaryota; kingdom Fungi; phylum Entomophthoromycota; class Entomophthoromycetes; order Entomophthorales; family Entomophthoraceae; genus Massospora; species Massospora cicadina. Next base: position 27,605 of record JAKSZP010010799.1, read on the forward strand.
AAAGTATTGTGAACATTTATAATTTTACTTTGTGTAGGAAATTCCAATTTCCTAACATAACTATTTAATCTAGATGATGGCGCAAGATAAAATACTAAAAAGGGATTGAAAATATAGATTTGCAAATAAAATATCACTGCTCAAATTGGGAAGGTAATTCCTCTGATAATTCTCAAAAAAGGCCAAGTAACTCTGGTGCGCATACAGTTCTTTAGTCTACTAGAGATATATAAAATATGAGACCTTCTTTCTTTGTAAACAACAAGAATTTCTCCTATACAACTTGGGAATACTTTTTCAGTGTCAAACAAGCTAGGTACTTCTCTTTGTAAAGTATGGGTATATAAACACTACTTAATGACTATTGATGATCTTCACAGAACTGATAATAAAAAAAGAAAATAAAAAATATAAGACATTATTAGATGATAAAGATCAGTTGCGCAGGATCCAGTATTTATACCACTTGACAACCTCCTGACCTTACTCATCTATTGGATAATTAATTAATACCATTTCAATCCTCTGCTGATCATGACAATGGCTATAAATAATTTCAAGTTAATTCATCTTTGAATTAACTTCATAACAATAAATTAGTCTTATTGGAGGCAGATTTTACTTTTGTAATTGGGTGTATTTTGGGTGCAATAGCGGCCCTAAGTCAACGCTTAGTTGCCCAAAACCATCCCAATTAGAGCTTCTTCATACATCAAATGAATAACAATAAGTGAGCAAAAAGGTAATTAAGTATGATAATTGACACCCTTATTGGGACATCAGCATGGTTCTCATAGCACTAGGTACGCCTTATTTAGGCTATCCTTATTTAGGTGCATCAATTGTCAATTTCATATCATCAATACCACAATTCCGCTTCAGTGCTTCAATGTTAATAAATTGATTTACAAGGTGCAATTAATTTAATGCTGTAACATCACTTTGTACCCAGGGCCTCATAATCAAGCATAATTCCATAAATTATAGCTAAAACAAGCATCATTGATCAGGAAGTAAACAAGCTAATTAAGGTAGTTTCAAGTTGAAATAATAATTTTAGATTATGCTAATAAATTGGGAATGATCAAGAGACCTATTAATGTGAGTAATTATCAGCTCTGTTGGGGTTCTAAAAGGTTTTATATTCAAGTCAACCATCAAAATATAACAATAAAAATGTACAATTTAATGATTAAAGCATATAAATATTGTTAACAATTAGTGTTAAGGGTATATGATAGCGAGCCAATAATTGTCACTGATAACTTAAATACACAATTGCCTTTAAATAAAGCACCTTGGTTTTAGTTACAAATTTTATATTAATTTATTTATTGCAGACAACAGTTGCCTAAATACTTTAAAGCAAACAAGGTCTCACTTTTTTACTTGAACCACTTTTAACTCATATTAGACTCCCTGTCATCAAAATAGGAATCCTTATTATTTAAATATAAAAGCCCTCGGATCTTTAAAGATGCCACTTTACAACAAAATACTAACTTACAAAACATAAACGTTGCTAGCAAGGGTCCACAATTATACATTCTTGCAACTGCCATTGGAATTGGTATCTTTGTAAGTTAAAAGTAACAGTCTAATTGGTATTTATCATCAATCAACATACTTATTAATAATAATCTTCACAAACCTTAACATTTAAGTTTAGTGATATTTGAAGAAATTTATTAAAAATATTTTGAGCATAATCTAGAAGAGCTGGATAATATGGCCATATATAAATTTAAACATATTTTTTGGCTTGAAAAGATATACAGCTAAAATTTCAAAGTCTTCCAACAGTTCTCAGTATCAACGTTATGTGTTCAGTTTTTTAAAATAATGTCATTCACTTAAAACTATGAGTGTTACCACCCTTAGATAAATTTAGTATAAGCCTCACTAAATCTCGTATCCAAAGTCAAGTAGATTCAATTGTCAGACAATTGGATATTCACCTGGTTGGGAAGAATATTGAGGTGTCAAACTAGTTTTAATTGTGCTAAGAATCTTAGATCTAACCTTCAGAGAATTAGGCCAACTAATTTGGAATCTCGCCCTTGCACTGACTTGAATTTAGTTTTGCCCCATAAGATAAAACAACCTCCTTTTATAGAACTAAGGGGGTTCCAAAGTGTGTAAATATATCTCTGCCAATCAAGACCTAGAAATTCCTTTTAATTTTATGAAGTGAACCTATTTCTAAGCTGAAAAATTGAATAAAGTATATTAAATTAAAAATTTATAGATATGTCATGTTTGCTGCTGACAAATTATTTAGAACTAACTATAACAGAGTAAAAGACTTTAGTGGGTTCTGATAGGTTAATCTACCATTTATTTAAAACATATCTTGATTCTAAACGCATCACTTTAGATCCAAAGCGCATCAGATTAAATAAAATTTCAGATCAAAAACCAAATTAATAGCAAAGATGAGTTTTTCCCTAGATTTTTCAGATCTATCCAGATATTAACAAGTCAAAGGATGCAAAACCAAAAGCATTTTTAAGTATTGATTCCTGCATTGCAACCAAGTATTGCAATATGGAATGAAGCCTGAAGCCTGGCCATCTATATGAGCTTCCCATCTAAAGTTACAATATCCCTTTATATGCAATTGTCACATAACCATGGGCTTGACTCAGCCAATAACTATAGGGTTTTTTTTGCAAAAAGGGGTATAAAACCCCAAGTTTTTATTAAGTAAAAATCTTACCATACCCATCCTTATTGTTGATATTAAGCATATTTTTTGTATACTTCTTAGTTCTAAATTTTTGGACAACTGCTAAGTTTTTAAATACTCTTGCAACTGTTTTATTGTTGAGATCCTACGGCTAAGCACCTGAGAGCAGCTCTTTGATAGTATTTCAACAATTATTGCTCACTACATGGGGCACTTTATACAACAATATAATACTTACATAAAGATGGAAGACGCACCTGCCACTAGTGTAATTAGATGTATCAGAAATGGGAGTGATGAAGATGATTGTATGGATAGCACCCCACTATCACCTTTAGAGATAACCAATTTGACCATGTGATCATACTGAAGTCTAGAAAGGTTATCTGGACAGTAGCAAAAGTGGTTAAAGACCAGACTCATGGCATATTGAACCATGGGGATATTGCTTCATGTGAGAGAGGTTCCTCAGTAGAGGAGCATCTGATGTTCCTCTATGAAACTCAAAACCTTCTGCACTCATATAGCAAACTTACCAATTTGACTATGTACGTCCAAAAGTTTGCACACACAGCTTTGTTTCTTAGGATACACCTTTTGGGAGTACACTACGAAGAACTGCAACGTTATCTAGTAAACTATGATGAATTGAGACTGAATTATGACAATCTCTACAACTTGGCCTCCAGTCATGTTTGAAAGGTGAATTATGGAGTGGAAAAAAACTGCAGATTTATTATTTAGCTTCAAAAGCAAATTATCAAGATTGATATTAGCTTAGTAAAATATGTAGAAGAAGCCTTAAAGATCTTACGTGAAGAATTTGATGTTCAGCTGAAAAACTCACTCTCTGCTTGGGGTTTTCAAAGGACTTACATAGCAAAAAGAGCAAACTCACATTGAGCTGCTATCTCAAGCTTCACATTAACAGCAGGGTCATAAACAAAGAAAAGACGCTTTGTAACAACAATTATCCAAGGCTTGTCACGCCTTGGGGAGCTCAAAAGGCGTCACTCTCAAGAATCTCATGGGTCCACTCCTGCCCTAGAGATCAAAGTCATTCAATTGGAAAAAGAGTTAAATCTAATGTATCCCTCAAAAATGCAACGTTTTTGGCTCAATGATTTTATGAACGTGAGAAGGAATTTCAAGGTGTAAATAAATGATTGAAAAGGCTTATCTACTAAAGGATTTATAAACTTAGTTGTCTCAAGTTATGAGTTAATATGAACAAGTTAAGGCTGACCTACGCTCAAAAGGATCCCACCAACTTGACTATGAGGAGTGTAAGCAGATAAAGGAGGATTTATAAAAGCTTGTCAGAGTGGGTGAAGCTGATAGCCTAATTTGAGTTCTCTTCTTTATAATCTTAGTTTTAAAGTTAGGGAGCTTAAACACTGTGTTTAACAACTTTTAACTCACAAGCTTGCGATGGAGGCCAGAATGACCCTATGTAAATTTGCCTCTTACAATAAAAGCCACTGGAACCAGGCTTGATGCTATTCAAAAGTAAATTGATCAGATTTTTTGTTCTTTGATTATTTGAAAATTCGCTCATAGATCATGGGACACGATGCATCTGCTGTCCATGACCTTAAAGTCAGTGACCACTTCCCTTTAAACCCACATTTAAGGACAAGTTTAACTATGGCGAGGGTAGCATTTCCTCTCTTATATAAATCTATGAATCTGCTCTGGAAGGAGCAACCAATCACTAGAAAGTCAAGCACTTCCTCTCCTGCCTAAGTCACATGGCCCAAGAATTTATGGTTCCCCATATGGACACCATTAGTACATGGGCGGAGTTTAAGGAAGCGCTTATTGATAAATTGGATCAAAACAGAGTCTAAGCAAAAAACAGGCCTTTATGTACATCGACATGAAGAAGGGAAAATTGGTTGCTACTTTTATGAGTGGTTCTACATTGAGGTGCAGAGGCTGTTAACTTCCAAGATATTAACTCCTGATTAAGCCGTTACTACTATCATGACTTGGTTGGCTTCTCACCCTTCTTTGGTGATTTACATTAACCTAGTCAAATAATACTCCTGGAATTTTCACAATATCAAGGAGTTTTATATAGATGTTTCCAAATTCCATAAACTTTATGCTACCAGAGGAGTTGCATCAAATGGTGATAATTGCCCATTGAGGACTTGAAGCATAAGCAAAATGACCGCCCAAAATACACCTATTGCAGTAAGGTCAGGCATGTTGACGATGTGTGTCATAAGAAAATAGCTGACATTGGAGAGCAGAGAAAGACTTGCCATGTAGGGAAAGGCACACCTATTACCGATGAATATGACATGCCTGACTCCTCCACCTCTTTTATCTCCCATCTAACTTATATTGATAATCCCTCTGATGTAGAATCTGAAGGGCTTTATGAAGATGTTGGCTATTAAGTCTTAGGAGCGCCAGCTAAAATCAAAATTCCAGATCAATTGAACGTTGAAGGAGTAAATCATGCCATGGTGCCCAATAAATCTTAGCTTAGTCAAGTTCTGGGGTGCCCTAAGGCTATCAATACTGCTAGTGATTCTGACCAGTTCAATGCTTTGCTGATCTGACCAATTCATCATGTTAATACCTTGCAATTCATCAAGGAATGATATCCTATGATGGCTCAAACACACAACTTTACTTTTTACTTCAAGGAGGTCCTGGATCTCTCACCTAACATTGCTGGAGCTATGACCAATGTAGAGGTCGTCATCCAGAAAGTATGGGTTATGGTCATCCTTGACACTGGTTCCCCAATAAATGTCATGTCCTTGAAGCTTATCAAGGAAATAAAGTTGGCGCCCAACTTGAAGTATTCCAAAGAGTACGAATTTGTGGGTCAAACAGTACTCGTGCTACTGGGTCTTACTCCTCCTAACCCATCTAAATTGGGAAGCTTAACTTATCAAAACCCGCTGTGGCCTTGGATAACAATAGTTACGATATGCTTAAATGCACTCATTTCATGCTTAAGTATGAAATAATCAATAACATAAAACCTGGGTTCCTCTCCCTGCTCAAATATGAAGCTCCACTGGGTTAAATAATAGAGATCCCAGAAAGAAAGAATATTCTTGCCTGGTTGAGTATCTATCTTTGAAATACTTTAAATTATACAACGTTCAGGAGAAATACAAAGAAATTTGCATGATTTGGTGGACAATTAGAGGGCATTCTTTTTTTATTCTTCATAAGAGATAAAAATTAAGCCTGGTGAACAACGACTGATTGGCAAAGATTACCTAAAAATCCACAGACACTGCTTATTACACATAACAAGCATTGATGGTTTTAGTCCATTAGAGACCTGATTATTGCCTGTATACTAGATCCCATCTATCAGCGACCTATCAATATTCTATTGGGAAATATCATTAATAAGGACATTATTGTTGGGAACTTTAAGAGATAGAAAAAGGCCTGTTAGTTCCAATTGAGGATATTAAAGAATCATTTTATTAGTTCTATGTTAGATATGGGCCTTCCTAGTGACAAAATTGTTATGTACATTGCCTAATGTTTTTTAGTACTAGATACATTGCCTAATGTTCATTACTCAGATGAACTAACCCCAGACGAGCCTAAAAAGTTCACTCCTTATTAGATGCCTACAAAGATACTATCTAAATCTAATACTGACTATGGGCACATGAAGTATTATAGCCACACTATAATGTTAGTGATGTTAGTCCTATCTGATCCAAACCTTATTGTAAATTAAATGTTAAAGAAACAAATGAGGACAGAGCTCAAGAAGTTACTAGGCGCTGGATTACTAGTAACTTCCCAAAGCCCTTGGTGTCCCCTCTCTTGCTTATCAAACCAAATATGGAGGCCAAAAGTAGTCATGGACTACCAGAAAATTGAAAAACCTCATGAAGAAAGATAGTTATTCTATCCCTTGCATTGATGATGCTCCTTCACAATTCTTTGTTTCTAAAATCTTTTCCGCTATGGACTTGGCCAGTGGATATTGGCAAATGGACTTTTCCCCACAGGTTCAGAAAAAATGTTCCCTCATTTGCAGTGAAGACCTATCTCAACCCACTCAACTACCTCAAAGTTGTGCAATGTGCCCGCATCATTCTAAGGAGCGATATATCACATCTTAAAGGATCTTAATCTAAGTTTTGTGATGATCTATCTTGATGACATCATGGAGTTTTCTAGTACTTCTAATTAGCATCTTAATCACCTTAAAGAAGTTTTTCAACGTCTTTGTGATTCTAACATTAAGTTATAAGCATTAAAAAGTAAATATTTTAAAATGCAATTAATTTTTTTTGGAAATGCTATCACACAAGAAGGGTTCAATCCTTATAAGAAAAGGTTGAAGCTATTTAAAATGCTATGCCTCAAAACCTTCGAGATGTTCAGGTGTTTTAGAGTATGATGGATTATTACCATCAATTCATCCCAAAGTTCGCCCAGCTCAGTGAGCCTCTCGTTTGACTTTTGACTAAAAACACTCCTTTATATTGGGGTGCTAAACAAAAGGTCACGTTTGAAACTTTAATAAAATTGTTACAAGAGCGTCATATCCTACAATAATTGAATATGGTAAACCTTACATGATGTTCATCAATGAATCTAATTACGCTGTTTGAGCCATCCTGGCTCAATTGGATGAACACAGTGTGGATCAAACAGTGAAATTTAGCAAGATGCTTTTGAAAGCTGAACTCAACTATAGCGTCTCAATAAGGCGCCTTGTTGTTTTACTCACTATAAATATTGCAACCCTTTTTCATATGAAACTACTTTTACTGTGGTTACTGACCAAGCCTTCTTAAAGTGATTACAAAATATGAAGGGATCCTACCAGATAAATGGCTCGTTGGGCATTGTAATCCAAATTTATGATATGAAGATCAAGCAAAAATCTAGGACTCAACATATGAATGTCAAATGGTTGACTCGCTTGCCTGTCCTTCACTTGGATAATTTTGAAGCTGAGGGATTGCATGACTTCCTAATGACCCCTGATGCTTGGGACGATGAGGATGAACCTGTTAAAATACTAATGCGACATTCTCAAAACAACAAGGTGAAAAATGGGAAATTATAACAGAATGTAGGAATAAGTTAGTTGCCCTATCTTTGACCTTCAGAACGAGTACCTGTAATTATAGAAGCTCGATCTACCTTGGGCATGGCAGAATTTAAAAAACCCATGAGTAGATTAAGGATCAGTACAATTGGAAGGGATTATGGTTTCTATTATCAAAGACCTAGACGCTTGCCTGGCCGGTAAAAAGCAAGTTAGTTGAAGACTAAATAACATTATCAACCTAAGACCCCTCATTAACCATTCCACAATATAGGTTTAGATTTGGTAGGTCCCTTAACCCAGCTAACGGTAGGAATAGATGAATATTAGTAGGAATTGATAACTTTATAAATGTGTTGAAGATGTTGCTTCTCAGGCCCAAACTGAAAAGTTACCAAAGATTTTACATCAGCATATAAACTCGTTATGGTTGTCTTTAGGTTCTTCTATGAAAAAACGGGAAAAGTTTTTATCTACAGAGCTGTCAAGATTCTGGCTATATCCATGGGGCTCAACAGCTAACTTTAAGCCCTAAAACCCTTTTTATGAATGGTACCATATAAAGATAAAATGAAACTTTGGTTTCTATTTTACAAAAAATGGCCAATTCAGGTCCTCTACACTGGGATTGATTCTTGCCTAGTGCTCTTATGAAGTATCATATTAATTACCACAGAATCCTTAAAATGTCTTTTTTCACGTCTTGTATGGTTGAGAAACAGAGATTCCAGCCCCTTAGCTAAAAGATATCTTTTCTTCTATGACTGATGACCCTGACAGAGCTATAAAGAGGTTGGCTTAACACTTCATTCAGCTACAATCCAATGCTATGACAAATTTAGAAATGACCGTTACTAAAGAAGGTTGAGCAGCTAATAAGCTTAGACAACCTCTACCTTCTTTTTTAGAAATTAGATTTGGTATTATATATCATGATTGCATCATTCCCAAAAATGGCGACTCAAGTTTAATCTGGGAAAGGACATTTCATTGTCATTTATAAGAGAGGTTATGAATACTCTATTAAGTCCCTTGCTTTTGACATTACTATAAATTGTACTATGGACGATTCTTACTCCCCTATTCTTGAAGGGGGTAATATTGGACAATTGATTGTTCGCCGAGTTGAGAAGAATATCCAGGTGTTAAATAGTTCAAGCTGTGCTAATCTAAATCAAACCTCAGAAAAACAGTCAAACTAATTTGGATGTTTGCTTTCACACTAAATTTAAGTTAGTATTTCCTCCTAAGAGAAAACAATCACCTTTTATAGAACTGAAGGGGGTTCTAAAAGATAAAAATATTTTCTCCGTCAATAAAGAGCTAGTTATTCCTTTAATTGGCTGAAGTAAACCTATTTCCGAGCTGAATGATAATATAAAGTATATTAAGTCATTATTGCATGGATATTTCATTTCTGCTGCTGACTAATCACCAAGAACTAAGCCATACTAAGGTGAAAATATTTTAGAGGACATGATAGGTTAATCTGTCATTTATCTAATATCTATACTCCTTATTTTAAAAGCGTTACTTTGAATCCAAAACGCGTCAGATTAAATTAGATTTCCAATCAAAATCAATGCAATAGCAAAAATGCGTCTTCTCCCCAGATTTGTCAGATCTATCCAAACACTAATAAGTCAAAGGGTGCAAATCCAAAAAGCATTTCAAAGTATCAATTCCTGCAATATCAACCAAGTATTTATGTGGGGAAAGAATCCTAAAGCCTGGCCAACTTTATGAGCCTCCCATTTAAAGTTACAACATCCCTTTATATGTAAGTGTCACGTGACCATTGTTCTGACTCAGTCAATGGCTATGGGATTTTCTTTAATAGGTTTTATAAATACTCCAGTTTTTATTAAATATAGTATATTTTATCATACTCATCTCTCGCCACCTTGGGTTCTACTTGCTTAACTCTGGGGATTTTGAACTTGGGGCGTCAAAAGGGGTAATCTGTTACACAGATCTGAAACTAACCAGTTAGGCTTAAACTTTCTGAGAGAGCTGTAAACTTGGCACTCGCATGACAACTATGTGTCTTCTTTAAAAATAATCCTGTGTACGTTGGAATATTCTCTTGACCCAATGGAGCTTATCTCAAACTATTTTCTTGTAAGCTTAATCTTACAAGGAGTCCTTCTCAAAACGAGTGTCTTCTTCAAAACAGGTAAATCCCAGACTGGATACTGGCGATTACTTCAGATAAAGGAAAAACTTAAGATTCCGTGAAATAGACTGTTTATTCAAGATAAAACTTAGTATTTTTATACTAAATACTAAAGAATAATGATATATAATAAATTGAGTGGATAATTGAATAGTAGATTGGGAAGATATTGTATCTTCTTTCAGAACCTTGGAACAGTATCTTCTTTCATTGATCTCTCTCTTGGGAATTCATTTTCTCAAGTTCCTGAATTTGTGCACTGCAGCAGTGTGTGGAGCCTTTGGTATCAGGATCGTTGGTTCCATGGCTCCTGTGCGCTTTGGTGGAGCCCAAATCTTTATTACCATTGGTGGACTTGATTTCCTGGTTGCCTGTTGGCACCTATTTCTTTTGTTTCAATTGTTTTCCTTTTTGGTGCACCATTCAGCACCTAAATTGTTCTGTTCCTTCTCAATGTTACTCAAATGAATATTGCCATTTTTGGAGCTAAACTCATCTTGATTTAATAATTCTTGCGCTTCAATTGGTATTTCCTCAATTCTACAGGAGTCGAGGTTTTACCAATTTCATGGTGCGCCAAATCTGCAACACCACCTCTTCCAAGATGAGACCGAGGGTAAGATCTGAGGTGTCTAGCGTGGACTCTGTTGAACACAATGTTGGTGGCATCATCTCAGATTAAGTATTAATGGCCCCTCTTGGCCAGTACAGTTGATGGTCCAGTCCAAATGGCTTGAAACTTCTCAGGCTGGCTTCCACGGATATAGTAAAATAATGATTTATTTTTTGACTCCAAATTATGGCAGTTTGGTACATCTCTAACTGTCTTTCTGCCCTTTCTGGATACTGTGCTTAAATTTTCTTCCCAGCTTCAAGTTGTATGTGTATGAGCTCATCAACAAACTCTTGATGATAGTTCCCATGGGGTAAGTTCTTGTGATCCGCGGCAATTATTGGAGCCAACAAGGTAGGTAAGGCAGCTTCTCTCCTGTAGAGCGCCTTGAAAGAAGACATCCCAATGACCCTGTGGTTGCTAAATCAGTAAGCAAACAGTGCGGATGGTAAGAGGATATCCCACTTTGACTTGTAGTTAACTGCTATCTTCCTAAGGATCCCAGTTAATGCCCCATTTACTTGTTCCACACTTCTGATTGATGCTTGTGTATAGGGGGTAGTGAACAGCTGATTCACCCCTACCAAGTCCATAAGTTTTCTCACTACTTCAGAGATGAAGTTCTTCCTGTTATCTGATAGTAAGATCTGGGGACAACCATGTCTTGTGATAATCTGATTGTAAAGGAATCGGGCGGTGGCCCCTATAGTGTATGTCTTGATCGCCGCTGCCTAAATCCACTTTGTGAAGTGGTCAATTGCTACTATTACAAACTTGTTCCCACTTGAGGCAGTTGGTAGTGGTCCTACCACATCCATTGATACATTGTGAAAAGGCGCAGATGGTGGTATTGGTAAAAATGAACTTCTTTTCCAATGGTCTAAAGCTTGCACATGGTATACACATCTCCAAGGCTTGGTGCACCTCATCAGTCATAGCCTCCCAATAGAACTGGTCTTGAGATAAGCTAAGGCCTTCTGAAAGCTTCCTTGTCCCACGTGTTTGTGTGCCTCCATCACTACTTCCATTTGATCGCTAGGTCGCACATATGGATACCATTTCCCCTTCATGAACTTTTTGAAGTTTTCCATCTACTCTTTGTGTGTCTTTTGAGCATCTTCTTAAAACTGACTTGACTTCTTCAGTTTCTTCTTCCCATTCCACTTCAGGTAATTCAATTAGGTCATAAAGTCAATCACTCTCATGCACATGCAAATGGAACACATGCAATATTGAAAGCCCATCTGCATTTAGGTGGTTGCTTCCGACCCTGTGTATAATTTCAAAGTCATATCCTTGAAGTTGAAAAGCCCATCTGTCTAGTCTCCCATCAGGATCCTTTATGTTCCTGAGCCAGCGTAAGGATGCATAATCTGTTATGACTTTGAAGTGAACTCCATATAGGTATGACTGGAAATGCTTCACTGCTCTAATCACTGAAAGACATTCACGCTCTGTAACAGTGTAGTTTCTTTCCGCTTTGATTAAGACCTTTTAATAGTATTCTATAGGATGGTTAATTCCCTCCTCATCTAGTTGTGCTAGTATTGCACCAAGTCCTACATCGCTGGTATCGATGTAAAGGTAGAAGGTCTTGTTGAAGTCTGGGTATGTTAGGATTGGCGCCTCTACCAGCTTTATCTTCAGGTCCTCAAAGGATTGGTCTTGCTCTAGTCCACTCAAACTTAGAGTCCTTGTTCAGTAGGTATGTTAGGTGAGTAGCCAAGTCTGCAAATCGTGAATTGAACTATCTGTAGTACTGATCATGCCAGAAACACCTGCACATCCCTCATACTCTTCAGACGCTTCATTTTGGTTATTGTCTTCACCTTCCCTTCTTGAGGTCATATCCCCTGTGCACTGATCTCATGTCTCAAGAACTCATGTTGCTTTTTGAGAAAGGTGAACTTGCTATTTTTCAACTTAAGATTTGATTCTCTCAACCATGTGAACACATCTCAAAAATGCTCAATATGCTTTCTGAACATATTACTAAATACAGTTATATCATCCAGATAGAATAGGACACTCGTCATCTTCAGTTCTCTAAATATTCAGTCCATGGCACGTTGAAAGGTTGCTGGGGCGTTGCACAGCCCTTGTGGCATCCTGGTCGATTCAAACAAGCCTTGGCTGCTGATCAAGGCACACTTTCCTGGTCTTTGGGCAAAAGTTCCATCTGCCAGTACCCACCGGCCAGGTCCATTGCTAAAAATACTTTGAACCGCCCAAATATTTCCAGGATTTATTGATTTTTTGGGAGAGGGTAAGAATCTTTTTTTTGTAATTTCATTCAAGCGATGGTAGTCCATAACTACCCTATGTGAGCCATCTTTCTTGCGCACCAACAGAAGTGGCGATGCCCATGGACTCTTCGAGGGCCTCAACAAGCCAGCACTTGTAAGTTGTTGAAGCTCCTTAATGATGACCTCCTCTTTCATCTTTGATCAGCGCTATGGCTTCGATTTGAAAGGTATAGCTGACCCTGTATCCATACAGTGTATCTCTCCTTTACATAGATCATTATCGTTTGGACCTTGGCTAAAAATATCTTCAAACTCTTCCAATAAATCATCTAGCTCTTTGCATTCTTCCTATGTCACATCAGCAAGTCCCAATTCGTCTAATCCTCCAACAGCATGTACTGACTCAATGGTATCATAATTGGTTAGTTTTGCGCATGCCACAACTTGTCCTTTCTCAATTTGGATAGGTTGACTGGTGATGTTCCCCAGAAGGATAGTTACTTCACCCTCATAACTAGAGTCAAAGAATCCAGGTAACACTCGTGGCTCCTGTTCTTATACTCTTCTTGGGTGTATATTTCAAGTACAGTGTTCAGGGAGATATTTACACTTATGGCAGTGTGCATAACTCTTTGCTCTCCTGGTTGAATCTCCATTGCCTCATTGGCACTCAAGGGTAGCCCATCTTCAGCGCACACTGAAGCAGGTAGCTGTTTCACACCTTTTTCGTGAATCATGTAGTGCACCAGGTAGATTGATTGCTCAGTTTTAACCAGACATGTCCGCTGCTTCCTTGATTTCAGGTCTTCATCATTAAACACAAGGGGCATCTGGTAGTTTAGCAGACTCACAGTGCTGCTAACAAAGTCATTCTTTGCTCCGAACTCCAATAAAAATTGTGTGCCAATAGGGAAGTCATAGTGGTCGTTGTCCAAGTCCATGGCAGGGGCAGTGAGTACTATGCGTCCAAAGCGTAGGGTAAGGCAGAGTAAGCCCCTAACGCACGTGTGGTGTCAGGTCCTGATGTCCGATATCTTACATGGTAGTCAATGTCTGGCATAAATTTTAGCTTCTTCATCAATTTTGAGGACATGATATTGACTGGGGCACCAGTATCGAGGACTTCCAGAACATGAACGCGCTGTATCACAACTTCCGCTTTGGTTACACTCTTCCCAAATGGATTCCCAGTTGACAGCACGTCACCAGCTGACTTTTCAAATTCCTCTAATTGCTTGGATGTATTGGACGTCGATTTGGTGTGCAAAGTAGTAGTCTTCTCAATATTTTTTCAGGTGTCCAGTACAAGTTGTTCGCCTTCCTCTAGACTATTGACTACTTGAGTGGGCTTCATTGCTTGAGCTAGGTATGTAGAGTTCAACCCCTCATAGGTGGATTCATGTACCCATAATTGTGAAGGTACAGATACAGTATTGGGGGCTCCTAAGACATGGTAACCGGCATAAATCAAGTCTTCATCTTGGTGATCGTCCTCTCCTTCCACGTGTAGGTTCACCCAATTTATAGTTCCAGGGTTTCCTCTTTTTGTGAAGGGGGTTTTTCTTCATCGCCTTTTATCAGATAAAATCGCCAATAGTGACCAGGATTATGACATTTGTGGCACGTGAACTTCTTGCACTGATACTGTGTAACTGGTTTGAAGTCCTTGTCATTTGGCTTGTCACTCTTGTCCTGTGTAGCGTACACCGCTTTTACAAATCTGCATGTTGGTTGAGTCATTGGTTTGTTCTCTATCTTATAAGTTCATTGCACATTGAGTAACGCTTCTTTGATGGACTTGAGAGATCCAGCCGTTCTAACTGCAAGCGTCATGTGAATCTTGAGGGCTGGATGTGCTTCCAAAGAACTGAGTAGGACAGTCTTCGCGGTAGGAAAGTCTAAGCTCCCTGAGGTCCATAGTTGTTGTGCTCGAAGGTAGTATTGGGGTAGCATAATTTTCAAATGTCTCTGTCTTGCCTATCTTCGTTAATATGAGATCCTGCTTCATATTCTCAACATCCTGTGCGCTACCAAATTCTGATAACAGGACATCCTTGACCTCAGTCCAAGGTCAAACTAGAGCGTAAACTAGCGCTGAGTATCTCCTGCGCTTTGTGGCTCATTCAGCCTTGGATGTGACGAGCCTTCTGCTTGTCACTAGCACCGTCCATGCTGTTCTCGTACATTTGTAAAAAACCCTACTATTGTTCCCTCGCCAGGAGTGAACATGATTTTGAAGTAGGGTTTAAAGTTTGATTCTTCCTCTACTGGAGCGCTTTGCTTGTGTCGTGAAGTTGTTGCCCCCTATGCAGCTAACACTGGCGTTTTCAAACGTGAGGTTTCTAGTGAAGGGCTGGGAGAAGGATGTGGTTTTACTTGAAGCTGATCCTTAATTTCCTCCAAGTTTTAATCAATGCCATCCAATATAGTCTCATGGTGGTCTAATCGTTCTTTATACTCATTTAATGTTCGCACATTTATTCCGTTTTCTGATTTAAGGTGTTGTACCCGTTCCTCTAGTTCCTTCATATTAGTTTCAACTCTTCTAGTCACTGGTATGTGCCCTAACACCAGAGTAGCCACTTGAGCCTGTCAAGCAGTGTCTGAAACCCAATTTAGGTACAACCTCAACTCCACTACTTCTTTTTCCAACGCTTGCAGCCTTGCCTCAATCATCTCTTTTTCAGTTGGGGATAGGCTTCCTGCTGCTTCTTCATCATGTTATACCTTCATGATTTCAATAATAAGAAAGTCCTTTTGCCCTGAACTCTTTTATCAGCTGTGTGGTTGGTGTCACCCCTGTAGTAGGCACCAGTCTCGCCTCCTTGGGTTCTGCTTGCTTAACTCTGGGGATTTTGAACTTGGGGCGTCAAAAGGGGTAATCTGTTGCATAAATCTGATAATAACCAGATAGGCTTAAACTTCTTGAGAAAGCTGTAAACTTGACACTTGCACACCAACTGTGCGTCTTCTTTAGAAATAATCCTGTGTATGTTGGAATTTTCTCTTGACCCAATGGAGTTTATCTCAACCTCTTTCCTTGCAATCCTAACCTTACAAGGAGACCTTCTAAAAACGAGTGTCTTCTTTAAAACAGGTTAATCTCAGACTGGCTACTGGCGATTACTTCAGATAAAGGACAAACTTAAGATTCTGTGAAAAAGACTATTTATTCAAGATAAAACTTAGTATTTGTATACTAAATACTAAAGAATCAGTATGTAAAATAAATTGAGTGGATAATTGAATAGTAGATTGGGAAGATAATGTATCTTCTTCCAGAACCTTGGAACATTCTCTTCTTCCATTGATTTCTCTCTTGGGCATTCATCTTCTCAAGTTCCTGAATTCATGCACTGCGGCGGTGTGTGGAGCCTTTGGTATCAGAATTGTTGGTTCTTTGGCCCCTGTGCGCTTTGGTGGAGCCCAAATCTTCATTACTATCGATGTACTTAATTTTCTGGTTGCCTGATGGCACCATTTTTCTTTTGTTTCAATTGTTTTCCTTTTTGGTGCACCGTTCAGCACCTAAATCGTTCTGTTCCTTCTCAATGTTACTCAAATGAATATTGCAATTTTTGGAGATAAACTCATCTTGGTTTGATAATTCTTGCACTTTAATCAGTATTTCTTTGATTCTACCAGAGGTTGAGGATTTACCAATTTCACTGTGCGCCAAAATTGTGACATAATCTTTCTTATTTATATTAATATTATTGGTCTACTTGTTCAAATCCTTGAACATATGCTGAGTTTTTCAGTGCTTTTGCATCTTTTTTATTGAGATCTTGTGGGTAGGCACCTGAAAGCAGCTCCTTGTCAGGATTTCAACAGCAGTCAATACTCTGCTACTTTACCAGTAATGGTTCCATTCCCTTATAAAAACAGGGCTCGCTACTGCTTCCAATGATTATCAGCAAAATTTCCCAATTTTTTCCATATATGGTAAATTTCAGTACACTATTGGATACAGCTCTGTTCACATTTAACTTAGCTTTATTGATTAGCCTACACAATCTGTATCTTTCTAATTTTAGTCATTATCTCATTTAAGATTAAAATTTACTTCCAGAATTTCTGTTTTGGTTATTATATTACTATCAGACAGTGATAAAATCTTCTGAGCTAACCATTGGAAATTGAAAGCATTCTGAACTCTCATATGATGACATCAAAGTAAGTTTTCTGAGGCCCTTGGTATAAATTTAACCCTGACAACCTCAAAATATATTGTATCATGATACCGCGGCATTTGACCTTAATTTTCTAGCCTAGTAATCCAAAGGTGTGCAATAAACTATGAATCTCCCAATTTACTGTACTTAAACATTTAGGCTAAAGAATATTGCAATTGTCACCCTTTAAGATGCTATTCATTTATTGTATAGATATTTTCTATTGGGGCTTAAAAGTTATATATATTCCCTAATGGCAAATATCAGAGGCATAAAATGACAGCCTCTCAATGTATGTCTTGCATAGTACCCACATGTCAATTGAACTAGACAAAGCTCGTTGCCAACCACTAAAGATTCAGCCTCAGGTGTATGCCCTTATGGGGATTACAAAGATCTATTTTCTTATTGCCACTTATTAAATTTGGGATTCTCCCAATGCAAGATGAAAGATTTGCCCTTATGAGAAGACTGACATACTCCAGTATGCAGGACTTGACCTTTAAGTTATTTAAATGTTCATATAAGCCCTGAATTAAAGTTCGATTCTTTATCATCAATTTAGGCTTTAAATTTAGGGTATTAACTGAATTACTCTGAATTTGGTTAAAAAGCAATTTTTAATAACATACATAAATATTTTATCTAATTCTGAGGCCACATTCACATGCCTCCATCTTCAGTGGCCCAAAAAATTTCATTATCTTCATCAGCTGTTCAATATTTAAACTAGCAAGCCACAATCTAAACTTATACTATTGGAAGATCTCCTACTTGAGGTTAATACCAATTTAACTTATGCTATAAAACTACTACCAGGAGATTAAGAAGCTCATATGACCTTCCAGTTGGGACAAGATGATTGACACACCACTTGATAATCAATAAATGATTGATAATCCTTTTTTTGCCATTCCCAGTGAATCATAATTTCCCTTTCCCTTTCAACAGTACTAAAAATTGTTTTTTTTAATAAAGTACTTTTTAAGAGAATATATTAGATTAATTATTTATTATCTAATTATAAATTAGTTTAAATGAACAGAGTCTCATCCATCATTGCATCTTATGAAGCCCCTGTCCTCTCAGATGATTGTAGCCTCTTACAATCAGTTACTATGTTGGGATCCCCAGTGCTAGCGCTTGCAAGCACATCAGGAGAAACTTAACATCTTGTGCTCAATACAGGGGCACTTCTGAGTTGCGCCCAAGAGGAGATCCCCTCAACTTTGGACAAAAGTACCGAATCAACCATAAGCACTCCAGATCTTGATTTTCTGACCTCCTCTGAAATGGCTGAGACACAGTGACTGCGGGGTCCAACTTTTCAATGAAATCCTTTGAGTGTGTCCCCAAAGACTTCATGCAATTCCGAACTCCCAGTCAACTGAAATCTTTGTTTGACCTGTTAAGAACGCCTAAAAAATTAAAAGAGATATTCACGAGCAAAAATTCCAGCATTTTATAGCAAAAATATTAATAGAGGATATCTTATTTTATGGATCAAGCACTACGTTTCAAGAAGATGTGGGTTACTAGGAGAAAAGAAGCTTTTAAAGATATCACTCAGCAGAATAGTTATTAAGGGCTAAGACCTGTCTACTGTGATGAAAAAATTATGTTTAAACATCTTTCAGCTTTAACAAAACCAAAAAGAAGCTAGCTAAGTTAATTTTTATCCTCCAGGTAAAGGAAGAAGACCAAATCAATCAGTGTGCTCAAATTTCAATAAAAATTAATTACTTAATGCTAAATTTAATCTTTATTTAGCTAGCCAAAAACGAATTCCACTTTTTGATGTTATTTCTCACTCTGCATTCTCAGAAAAGAAATGGAAACGAAGCTCATTGGCTGGGTGGACCCAAAAGTGCCCAATGACAGACCAAACTTAGCCAATGAGCATTTACAGAACTACTGAACTAATCAAATTGGGACATGTTAAAGATATATATTAAACTCAATGATAGGGTTAAACTTTGAGAGCCCCACAAATTCTCTAAATACCTCCAGCATATCAAAATGCCAATAGAGCCATACAAAATACCTGGGACTTACTTTTTCTAAAGTAGCAATAGCACCAAGATTGATTTCTTGCTGGCGTGTTTGTCGCCCACTAATTTTGACAGCTCTCCTCTAAAAATTGGCCAGATATCATTAAAAGGAATTAACAAGCTTACCTAGTTCTGCCCTCAGCTTAGGATAATGCTGGTCCCAACAAACCTGAGCCCAAAATTAATCCAAGTAGCCTGTGATCTAAGGATGAATAGTTAATTAATATTATAAAGTTAAAACTTAACCTCATTAGGGAAAACAGTTGTCTCAACTACCGAGGCGCCACCCATGGACCTTTCACCTAAACTGGGATTCATTATCAACATTGGGAACAAGATTAATAACCCAGATGAGCCTAAGCCTGCTGATGAACCAAAATAAAGATTCCCCAGCTTGAAGAGATTTTTGATCCAACTTACATTATCCAGAATGAGCGCAATTGGTACCCAGAGATGAAATTAGTAAATGAAGCTAAGCTAAAGGGCTTGAAACTGGGCTGAAACTCACTGAGTGAACTCATGAGCACTCACAAGTCTGTCCCCTCCCAGTGCATTCCCATCATAGAAAAAAATCTCGAGGATACCAAAAAGGTCCACACCAAAACCAAGAAGGAGCTCATGCAGTTCAAATGCAAGTTGGTCATAATGAAGGTGGCCTTGAAAAGATGTCATAACGAGCTTCTTGAGGTCAAGGCGAAATTTGGGAACCTGGACTTGGAATGCACTGAAAATCTTCAAAGTTGCCTGTGACTCCCTCGCCAACCTAGCTGTAATGCCTTAGGGCAAGATTTACCCTCTTGACACTGAATCTTCTGTATGAGTTATAATTAATATATAAAGAAACTTATTGACAGTAACAAGTCTTAGACATTGCTAGCCAGTACGTCAATTCCAGGAAGTTCATTACATCCAACTCTAAATGTGAGGTCATATAATGCTGGAAGAACTTTAAGTATATGCGCCTCAAGCACGCCAATGTCATCCACTCCCAGCTAGCTCTCAAACAGAAATTGCACTATCCCAACACAGCTTCTTTGAAGATATATTCTTGCAACTCTATACTAACTTTCCAGTTTAACCCAAAGCACCTGCTTAGCCTTGCCATCAATATGGAACCTCCTAATGAAGTTCCCGTTTCCTTATGTGATGCAAGTGTTGGAATACTGGCTATGGAATGCTCGCAGTGCTATTGAGAACAGGATTCAAACAATTTAGCAAAAATGAGAGTATTAAAAACTCGTAGTTGCTGTTATACAGTTAAGGGGTTTTTACACCACTTAAAAATAAAAAGGGCAGACTTTAACAATAATGGAAAGTTAGTTTTTATATGGTTTTATTAAGTGAATGGGGGTAATAGAAACGAACCCATTAAGATCTCACTGCTTAGTATTCAAAGCAACTCAAGGCTTAAAGTGAGATGGGCACAAAATTCATTAAAAGCTTTGAACCTAATTAAAAATATTAATTTTTGACCTATTGGAGCTCACAACTCAACTCTTTACACTTGATGACCAAAGTTGGGTCAATGTAAGTAAGGTGAACCATTGAGGCAAGGTTTTAATATATCTAAACTAATCTTTTGGTAGGAAAATATTGGCACCTAAGGGGACCCCCTCCAAGGGTATAAAAGGGGGTGGTCTTCGCGTAGGTGCTTAAATTAAATTTTAATTGGGATGGGGAGGACCCTCGGAGTAGCTCCCCTGATTTTGCCCCAGGCTCAGGATAGCCCTTCCCCTAACTATAGGATAATTTGACTGAGGAGGGGGGTTGGAAGTATTACCTGGGTTCAAGGGATTCCACCAAGAATCACCCAGGGTTTTTGGGTAGATTTTATCCATATGAATATTTGAAACACTATGATTATAAAATTGAACAGGCAATTTTCCAACTAGCACCAAATTTGAGTTAAAGATGGGGTGAAATCCCCATCGTTTTGACTATTTGCACACAAAACATTCTTCTCTTTTAAGTGAGAAGACAATTGTCTGACAACAAGCAAGAGCACTAAGGATTCTGAAAGCTACAAGGCTGCTAAATTACTTTTGTCAAACCTACTTCTGTTGAGCTCATCTGATGGCAATTACCTTACCCCAGCTCTCCTCATTATGAAGACCAAGCGTAGCCTCTTGACTCAAATGAGCTGGCTTAAAGTCTGAACAGCCATCATCTGATGAACATTTTTAAGTCCTGAGAAAAGTGAATCAGTCAAAGGAACTCAATAAGATAAACCAGCATATTTGCATCAAGAGTACATCACAAACACCTCAACAATTCATCAGGTCAGTAATATCTGATGGGACCAAGACTTAATCCCCTTGGACAAGGCTTCAGGGCTCTCTCTCAGGATTCTCCCTATGCAAGGTAAAAGCCTTGTCATGGGGAGAAAGTTGACATATCCCAGTATGCGGGAATTGACATTCAAGTTATTTAAATGGTTCCATAGGTCCTGAATTAAGGTTGATTCATATCATTAATTTAGCCTTCAAATTTGAGGTATATCTGAATTAAACCAAATTTGGCTGATAAACATTTTAATACTTATTTGAGATTATTTTACCTAATTCTGAGGCCACATTCACAAGACTCCATCATCAAAGGCCCAAATATCCCAATATGTTCATCAGCGGTTTATTCTGTAAACTAGAAAGTCAAAATCTAAACCTATATTATAGGAAGAGCTCCTACTTGAGGTTAATACCAAATAACTTATGCTATGAAACTACTACCAGGAAATTAAGAAGCTCAGCTGACCTTCCAGGTGGGATAGATGATGGAAACACCACTTGGGAATCAAGAATGACTGATAAATCACTTTTTGCCATTCTTAGCGAATCATGATTTTCCTTTACCTTTCAACAGTACTATAGATATCCTGTTTTTTAATAAAGTTTTTTGTAAACTTAGATTGATTATTAACTATCTAGTTTTTTATTTTATTTTAACCGAGGCAAGCTGATTAGGGGATGGACATTACTGAAACTCAAAGAGCAAACAAACAAATTCCTCACTGAACATAATGAACAAACCGCTTAAAACAAGCAGATGACACACAAAACGCAAACACAAAAAGCCAGGTGGGACAGCGGGAAGCGCTTATTCCATCATGTAGGAAGGGGAGGGGGATCAGGGGGCTCATCCTCAGCGTTGTCTTCACCCCAAAGCAGGGCATGAGCTACAGTGGAGAGCAAGGGCGTCAGGGCATCAGCATGATGTGGAGAAATATTTTCGATGATTGGGGTGGCAATAAGACAGTGGTTGACTATAAGAGAGACAATATAATTATTCAAAGCTGTTTCAGCTTTCATGCGTGCATCAAAAAGCTTCACAAATGTGGCAATATAGGTGCGGGTACTCATGGCTTTTGGATTCTGTGCTACCACTACCACATGCTGGATGGCGTCATTGGCAGCTTTGTGAGATTTGATCAACATATTTTTTAGAGCGTATTGGTGGTTGAGGGGATAATGGGAGGAGGAATTCCTCCTGCAAGCATCGCCACTGATTTGGCAGCAGCTTTTCAGAGAGGACGCCTATCTGGCTTAGCCATTGCTTCAACAGCCAGCTGGTGGTTGCCGCGGAACATTTTGGCATTTTTCTGGGGAGCAAATAAATGAGGGGGTAGCTTAGCACCATGGTCAGGATAGATAAACCACCCAAGTTTGATAGTGGGGCTTTCCATAATATTCCCAGATTCATCAATTTCAGCCAATAGATCCCAAGGATTTTAGTTAATTGAATTGGGAAATTGGCATATGCCTGAGGTTTAGTTGGTTCATTGGAGCATGCATAGGAGCGAACTGGGGTCCAAGCTGGTGCTTGATTGGAGGGATCATTTGTGGCACTGGGGCGAGGAGGAGGCTGATTAGTGGCTGCGGGCACAGCTGCAGCAATAGGCTTTTGGGGATGGGTAAGGTAGGACTGTACCTCATACCAAAACTGGTGCAGGGTTAGCGGTGGATTGGAAGCTGTCAGATGAAAAATCAGAGCTGTCAGAAGCAGCTAAGGATGGGCACTTATGTTTTGAGTGGTCTAACTCAAAACAGGATGGACAGATTGTCCACCTGCCCTTGAAGCGGGCCCAGAATGGATGGTCAGGAGCAGAGGGAATGATGGCGTGAGGGGAGATTGACAAGGCAATTTTACTAAATTCAGGGCTGATCATGGCATATGCCCGAGGCCCAGTGAGGCGTGTGGCCCCATTTGGGACCACAAATTGTAAGATGGAGTTGGAACCATAGGCAGCTAAACCGTCCATCAGCTCCTGGTGGAGCACCGCAGGGGGGAGGTGGGTGGGCAAACCAGCAAACTGAACCACTAAAGTGGTATCTGATGGGAGCTGGGTCCAAATTGTGGTGAGAGGGGTACCCTGGAAAACCAGGGGTACAGTTGCTTCAGTGGTGGCATCAGCTTAACAGGTAAGCTGAGATCAAAGTGCCACTTTTAGGGGTGGAAATCATTAAAACTGGCAGGAGTCATCACCGCCTGAGCCATTTTGATAATAAATTGGTTGTGGTAAGGGAAAAGTTTCCCATAATTGACCCTAAGGCTGAAACACATGTTGCTCTTGGAGAGCACCAGGGGCAACGAGCACCACTTGGATATGATCAAGGTGGACGTCAAGATCCTTGGGAGGATTGAATTGTCCCAGGAGTTTGGTATGACTGAGAGAGCCAGTCTGAGCGCGTTTTCCCATTGGAGAGAAAATGGTGGGGGCAGTTTTGCCGCTGCCCCACACTGGAGCAGCCAGCGGGGAATCTGAGGGCATCAGAGCAAAACTACAGTGGGTGACTGAAATTTACTTCTTTTTTTCTGTAAGATTTGCTCAGAAAGTTACATCATGCGGAAGGAAAGTTTAATTATTTAGCTATATTTTATTTAATAAACAAAGTCTCATCCTTAGTTGCATCTTACAAAGCCCCTGTCCTCTTGGCTGATTGTGGCCTCTTACAATCAGTTACTATGTTGGGATTCTCAGTACTAGAACCTTCAAGCGCACAAGCTGAAAAACAACAATTATCTTATTGTTTTACACTCAGTCCAAAATACCTTGACTAGCAAGCTCTGTACTTTGATCACCTAACCCATAGTCACTCTTTTTCAAAGTTCTCATTGTTTCCTGAAGTCTTGGTCTCAATTGGGGTTTGCTCTTGAAATTGTTTAGTCTTAAATTAATTCTGACAACTTTATATCTATTGTAATCCAAACTCTCTCCATAAAAGGTGAGTAAGCAGGCTTAAATCACTAAAAGCGAGCTTTACAAAATTATATTATAAAAATGGAAAATATGTAAAATATTGTATATATATGTTTTTTTTTTAACTTTTATTTTTAATCATTTTCTTCTTTTTTCCTTTCAAAATTAATTATATTTGGTACTTAGGAAAATAACTATAGAGTATATACTAATATAATTAACATTAATATTTTTGATTTTATATGAAATCATTTGCTAATTTCATTATAGCTTTGAATGGGCAAGTCCATGATGCATCCAACTTGTTTTTGTTAAAACCCATGTATATTACAGAAAAAAGACTAAATCCCCAACAGAAAATTCTTATTGAGTGATTTAATTCTTCTTTCTGGACTTCTTTGTTTAAATTCTCAGTCATAATGTAGTATCATATTTCTGTTACTGCAGGTCAATTATTATGTTAGTTGATAGTATACAGTAATGATATTTAAGACTAATCTCCAGAGGTGGTTATATATTTAAATATAAAATTGGCATTAAGATGCTTGTTGTCCACACAACAGCTCAAATGGCATTTCCTTAAAATGGTGGAAAAGCTAATACTATACATAAAATTCAATGATTCCAAGTAAGATACTTTTGAATTTGTCGCCACAGTGTGGAATTTCTAAAAAAGGGCATTTTTCACTTAATTAACAAAATTTATATCTAGCTAATCACCTTAGAAAACACACAATATAAAACCTTATATATTGTAAATAGGCTTTACTAAAATTAAGAAATAAAAGCACACCATAGTTACAAGTTCAACAAAGGCTTGGTGGCTCACAGTTTATAATCTTGGTCATTGTAGAAATTATTAGCTACAGTCAAAAAAACTCTTCTAAAATAGCTTTCCCTTCCTCATAAGTTACTCAAGATCCCTTGTTTCCATTGGTGCAAAAATATATGATAACTTAATATAACTGAGGATTATTGAGTTTATTGCATAATTATTAAGAAAGACAGGGAAACTATGATTATGTCTTCAGGGAAGCTTACACAATGATAACAACAAGCTTACTACAACTTAAAAACTGTAAAATTACCTAAAGAGAATGATAATAACCCTACTAACAACGAGTTTACTTTAGTGTGAGGGTAAGATACTTTATACTAAAAAATAGGATACAAAAACAATAACCATGAGGAGAAGTAATCAATGTATTGAGCTGAGAGCTGCACTGATGGAGGGTCAATTATCAGATTGCACTCAATAAAAACCATAAATTTGAGGTGCTGAAGCGAGGTTTCCAATAGTAAATCAATATTACAGATTTTTAATGGTGTGGCAATAGTTTATGTTAATTGAAAGCCTCTATCTAAAAATTAACTAGTAAAAAATTAATTAATCAGATAATTTTGTATGTATGGATGGTCATACCAATGACAACAAATGTCCATAATGACTCTTATTAAGACCAGCTTTCTAAGCATAGCAGCCAATGTACTGTTCACCCGATCCACTGCCCCAATTATCTCTGGAATAAAGGAACAGGAACACCTCTTATGATGCCCATGAGGTCATTCTATTAGGGAATAAAAAGGAGGTGAAGTTTATCCAATTACCGCTCAAGTTCAATTGCAAGCTGCCATTTTAATACTACTTGTTCTGATATAAATTTTACAGTATTTAAGGCATTAAATTTTCTCAGAGTTTTAGCTTTGATCAACCTTGTAAGTGGTAGATCATGACAATAATACATCTTACTCCTTCTGTACTGATACTCTAGGGCCCCAAAATGTCTATATACAAGTGTGCATGTAAACCCAGGGAGCTCCAATTAATATACTGTCACGTTTTATTTGTTTTATAGAGCTGCCATCCCGCAACAATAAAGAAAATTAGACAAATCATTATTTACTAACTTTTGTTATTAATACTAGTAATTTTGTTCTATTCTCAAGGCCATCTTGACCAACAAATTTATGAGCGGCCCAAATAATATCAATTCTTCTAGATGTTTTGGGCACAGGATCCTTTTGCCATCCACTCATTTTAATATCTTCCTGTTCTTCACTTCATATTTTCAATCACTTTCTATAATGTAAATTGAACTTCAATAGACTTTACCTAAATCTCTTGTCATCATTTTATCATACATCTCGTTGGCTTAATCTTTAACTGCTAACACTTTTGTACCATTGATATTCCATCAATGTTTTAAATGTTAGTCCCCTCACGTTGTTCAAATCCTATTATAGGACTGAAGTTTTATGTACCACCTTGCAAAAACCCTAATCAGATTCTTTAAAAAATCCAACCAATAGAGATAATCATGATCACTTACGACTCTAAAAGAGTCCTATGAATATATACTAAAAATTGCTTGCAGGCGTAAATCACTGTAAGACAGTCCCAAAGATTTTTATATATAGTTGTATTTGGCTTTAATCAGTGTGCGACTAATGTAAGACACAGGATGCTCTTTCCCTTATTCATTAGTATGGATATAGCGCCTATTGCTGTAAGTATAGTATCTGACATTATGATAAATTGTTGATAATCAGATCTGAGGCCTTGATTTGTCATCAAGTTTTTCAGTTACCTTATCAAAGGAATTTTGTGCTTTTTAATTCCATTTGAAACCTTTCTTTGGATACTTAAGCAGTTGGAATAATGGAATAACAAATTTTAATGATATCTCTTAATAGTTGGTGAGAATAACTGACCCGTTTAAAAAAAAGTTTGGATATTTGAGAAAACTCTTTACAATTGACATCCATTTGATTGCTTTGTCTACAATTTTAATGCTTCAATCCCTCTAAGTTTATATCAAAGCCCAATTAACCCAGGTAATTTTTGTATAATTGACATTTCCAGTGTTTAAAATTAAAATTCATGGAAGTCAATCTCTTGGTTACTTTTACCAGGCGATGAAGATGATCTATGAACATATTAATAAACACTTATACTATATATTTAGACCAGGATGCAGGATACCCTGAAGTTATATTAGATCGTGCCCATAGTCCTTTATAGGGTTGTGGGCGCATTACACAATACATATGGCATTCTAATAGGCTGATATACTCTCTATGCCATTATAATTGCACATCTCTCCTATTCATCAGGTGATATGTTAATCAGTTTCTATTCTAAAACCAGAACTATCGCTGAGAAGAATTTCGTCCTACTAACCAATCTAACACATCATTAATTCAGCAAGTGTTAGGAATCCTGCTTAGTGATCTTATTTAAATGCCAGTAATTGATCATGACTTAATATAAACTATCTTTCTATTTTATAACTATGATTGGATTATCTCAGGGGCTAGTTAAGAGAACAGAAACTATGCTCAAGCAACTTTTTACTCTCTTCAGCGAACATTGCCTCAGCCACCTCAACTTTAGGATAGGTCTAATCTTAATAGGTTCAAATCTCAGGTGTCAAAATTATGAAGTACATCTATAAAGCACTAAGGCCATGGTCATATAGTGTAGAGATAATTTGGCAAATTTCATATATAGGTTTAAAGCACTTCTTGGTAATTCTCTGATAGTCCATATTAAATTGCGCCTGATCAATTAATGCTTGAGTATTCTTGGTAGTCTTATCAAGTAATAACATTTCAGCTAAAGTTCCAATTTTGTGGAATGGTCTAAGTTCTGTTACAAAAAACTTTGTAAACGCAAAAACTTTCTTTGCTATTTCAATTGTGTTTTTACCCAAAGTTGCAAGTAGAACTCAAGTATCTCCATGTCCAGAAATTAGATACCCTGGAGCTACCCTAGGCTTAACTCTCAATTTTCGCCATGAAGCCTCGACTTCTACTTAAAGCTTCTCTGGGTTTTCCAACTTTTCCTGAATTTATCACATTATTCACTCTGGGAGGAATCATTATATGCACTTTTTTCAGATTGGTAATTCTCTACTTTCATTTGCGTGAGTTAGCAGGCCTCATAATATTCCTTATCATTTGTAACATGTGGGAATGACACCATACTTACACACTTATTTAATAAGGTTGTCTGTCTTTTTAGGGAGAATCCTCTTTATAATAGTATACTTGTGGCAGTAAATGGCACAGTATCATCAAGGTACAATTTCAAAGTCGCACTTGAAGTAATAATTTTGCATAAATTCAGTACCAATGAGAATTTAATAGTATAATTTGGCAGGATGATTGGCATAGCAGAAGCAACTAATGGCTCAATCTTAGGAGGCAAGTAACTATAAACCCCTTATAAAGTATTAGATCTGGGCTCAATAGTCTTAAACTGTTTTTAGTATTATAAATCTGTTGTAATCTTCATCCATCGACCAGCAAAGTAGGGAAAATATTGATTAAAGGACCACTTTTGATGATCGCTTTGACTCTGACTTATTTAGTAAGTATATCCACATACTTACACTCAGACTAATAAAAGGGTTGCTTACTGTGTGTATATTTGAATCATATACTGAATAGAGCTTATGTTTCAAGGATGCAGAAATATTGAAGTTTAAATCTTAATCTATGTTAATTATAATTATAGTATTGGCGTTTTCTATTTAGTGTTCAATAATTCACTTTGATTTAAGATGCTATGTACACTATTCACTATCTGACATGCATATGGGTGATTGTTGGGTTTTTTGATCACCTTTCAAGCCGTCTATATTATCATGGATTGCTAAGAAATAATTCCCTATAGCGAGTAAATTGAATATAGGTTTACCCCAATTTTGGGATAATATTGTTCAGGGGATTTTAGGCAATTTTCCTGGTTCAGATCCGTTAGGTTATTGATCCAGGTGAATACTTAAGATCTTGTTGGGCAGAGTTGGCGATGAAATGGGGCATCTGATAGTTGTTTGATGATAAACTATCAGGTGTACCAATTGAGATTGGCCAGGTTTCATCAACAACTAAATGGTAATTTAAGGAGCATGTTGTGAGGTGAGTGATGCTGCCTGCAACTAGTGGATTGATCAGTTGGTTTGGGACCTGCCTTAATGGGTAACATGTCCCATTACCTAAGCAGGTCGCTTGTCAAATATGATTATTTTTCTGGGATTAAGTAGAAAACATCAGGGACACGTTTTCTGACTCTATCTATTTTAGGCCTTGAGGATGTCTGATGACAAAATCCTAACCAGGATGGGGAAGACTATTGCTGATGATATGATGAAGGGTAATTCAATGGAAACAGATGCTGTTTCATTGCTGAGGAATCAACTGAGGGTTGGGCGCATAATTTCTTTTATAAATTTCCCTAATAATTCACAATAAAAACAGTAATTAGCAGAAATAATATTAGTTTTATTCATCTTAAAGAAAATTACTGCTGTGTGATTTAAATGGGGACTCTTTAATTGGATAAAGAGTAAGGATTAAAGATCTTGAGAAGAGAAGCTGAGATGAGACAGGAATTGCTACTGACTTCGTTTCATTAGAGGAAATGCTTTAAACTAGGATCTGAGTGTGGATTAAGTTAGGCGGATAAGGGAATAGATTCCTCCTGAAGACATCTAGTTTATTTTGAGGAGGAATACCAGTCTAGTGTTGGACCAAACACCAGTGATCTATTCAACTATAGAAAATAGTCTTCATACTATAATCAATTGTATATCATATATCATCAGACATCATGAAGAGTGCACAAACCAAACCTGTGCAATTATCAATTGAGGGGTTAATACGTGTGAACGAGCAGCAAATCAACAAGATTTTTTAACAGTGATTTACTTCTTCTATGATCTGGGAGGTGATATTCTTAGTTTTGGACCTAATAACTGCATATACATCTTAATATATGAAAAGATTTATTTGTCCCAATTTTGGCTCTTTGACAAATAACTATGTCTTGTCCCATTTCTCTAAAGGTTTTCTTGGGGGAACCTTTTAACGCAGTTCTATATTGTTTCACATCTAGACCAAATGGCCATTTCCTTGGTCTTCAGTTGCACGCTTTTTTTTATTTTGGCTGTACTAGGTTAACTTGGTCCTTCAGCTTTTCCACTAACAGGAACTTGCAAAATGTCCAGCTTTTATGCATTTAGTAAAACTAAAACACGGGTTTTCTTATAAATTTAAGTCTATATTGTGATCTGTTTTGAGAGCCACAATTTAAATATACCTTAGGCCTCTTCAAAAATTACCCATTTTCATATTGATAATTTGATTGGCTGTTTGGTTGTTTTTTTGCAGGGGCATCAAACATATTATCTACCTTTTAAATATTCCACCATATATGAAATGTGGTTTTTTGTGGGCATCACTGAGACCATTGCTCAGTGGAGCTATAAATAAACTTGTACCGCATTCTGTATGAAATAAAGCATTTATTGCATATGGCTTTTAATCCTGTAAAAATTAGGGCTTTCTAATAGAAATAATTTTCTGAATGATCCCCTCAATTTATCCTTTTTAAACTGAATGCCCATAAACTCTTGTTTTCTAACAAACATATGTTACAGGCTTCCAAATTCTATTATCCAATGCCTCCTTCACCTCTTTATATGTCCAGTTTTACCTTTAATACAAGAAGCACCAAAATATTGACATTCTGAGTCAAGGCAATTATAACTGTGACAGTTTTCTGATTGTCTCTGTAGTTAAACTTTTTCATTCCGAATATAAAGAAAGCAGGCCGTCATCCCAATGAAAGACTGGTAATTTTGGTTTACATTTGAAACTTTTGATGATAATTGGTCAGGATTATGGATGGGAAATCTGATAGATATAGGTGTATATTCAGAGTCACTTCAGGATTTTTGTAAAAGAATATGTCATTTTACTTACAGGGTGGGTAGTACATTCAGCATTACTCTCTTCTTCAAAAGCAACTAATTATTATACAAATAAGGTATCCTCATGATAATTATCATAAGTACAAATGATCTAATAAGATCTAAAAAATTTAATTATTTGTGAATCTGCTCTTTTTCAATTCTTCTGTTTCTATTTATTTACCCTCTTGTAGGTAATTGCTTTGATTTTTTTATAAGCCGTTCCTCAAGGGTTTTTACTTCCATTTATAGTGCAGCTTAATATTTCTTGAAGGTATATAAAAAATTCCATATAGATTAAAATTGGTTTTGTCAATCTTATATTTCTTCATCTAGATTGGCTACTTTATGCTTATTAGCGTCAAATCCTTCTTGATTTTCTGATTCCAATGTATCTCTATTGCCCATTTCCAACTCTTTCCATAAAATAATGAAATCCCTCTACTTTGTTTCTTTAATTTCTTATATTATTTAAAAGACCAGAAACGGTTTCTTTAATTTCTCAACGTTTTGTACCAAATCAATGATATTGTATTAATTTCCATATCTTGTTCTGTTAGAGGTTTGGTACTGGGTCTGATTTTGGATAAATTGGCAATAATTGCCTTGGCCTCTTGACGATGATTTTCCACCTCATACTTCCAACAACTGTTGAACCTGATATTATTGATAATATTACCTACTATGCTTCAAAGTTTGGTGTTCAGTTCTATCACCAGGTTCTTTATTTGCGTATATAATTGTTGTATGAATTGAGAGGTGGAAATAAGTTCTAAGCAGGTTTAAGGAAAAATGGCATACAATTGATGCATAAAATTTTTGTTGCCTAATACTGTTGTTATGTGTGTAAGAAACCAGGTCAGCAATTACAGCATGTTTAATTGCTTAGGTCATTCTCATATTCCAAGTATTATTCTTCTAACTTTGACTACACAATCTCCTATGCTTCCTATATTTCATAAATAAACTGTTAAGGTTATTTAATTTATAAGAATAATTTTTCAAAGTGTTGTCTTTAATTGCTTCTTGTTCATGGTATGGTGGAATAATTCACAACTTTTATCAAGATTTTCTATGGGTAACATTTAAAATCCCCATATCAAGTTATAGCTCATGAGATATAGATTATTCCTGATTCGCTCAGTGTGTGACTCATAGAAAGCAACAGCCTTTTTGTTTACTCTGATAGTTAACAGGTGAATATGTTTTGTCTACCAGCATTCTGGCCTCTAATTATATGTTCCCCTGGCTGAAAGACTGGGTTTCTCTTTCCTCAGTTTTAATTCTATTGTCCATGGTGATATAATTCCTGATATATTCTTCCCAAAAATTCAACTTCTCATTTAGTATGCATCAATATAAAAAACCTTACGGTTATACTGATTTAATCAAATTGAATTAGTAGATTAATTAATGAAAATGCCTGTTATGGAGACAACTATTTCAGCATAATCTGATAAAGATGATTTTGACCACACTTATATCTAATTGAGAAATAGAAAGGTGACCCAATCCTAAACACCTCACCTGAAGCAAACGTAATAAAAAGTCTATCAATCTAGATCTTAATTTAATTGTATAATTGGAAGAATCATAGCAATGAGAGTATTAGAAGACATGTGTATAACAGCAGTCATTGCTATCAAGTTCCACTTGACATGTATTACCTATAATAAATATTGGTTCACAATCTTAATCACTTCCCATTAAAGTGTGTTCAAAAATTTAGCTAGTCCCAGATATTATACAAAAAAAACCATGCTACACTATAATAGCAGCTAAAAAATTGGCAGTTATTACAAATTGAGTAAACAAAGACTTACTCATTCTATAAGCCAACTTACACAATTAATTTTTGTTGACAATAGTCCCAATTGAACATAATTGTAACATTATTGCAATCCCTTTGAAAATTAAATTCTTTGTATAATTGGTAACTATCACCAATTACTAAACTGTCAAAGATCAATACAAAGCTTTATTTTAGGCTTAACAACAGGCGAACAAATTAATTAGTAGACAATTAAAGCAAATATAGGCAAACAGGATAACGTGACCATATAATAATTTTAGATACCAATTAGTACTTGTGTCTCTTCATGGCCCTGAATTATAATCACTGTAGCTTCCCAAGGTACAATTTTGATCTAATCCGTGGAGTTTAAAATTATACATACATTTGTTTAGGAATAGCCCAACTCCAGACTCATTTATTACATGTTGCGTGTCAGGTTGGATAGTTATCAGTGATTTGTTCAAAAACAGTATTGCCTCGATTTTATTATTTGCATGTGAAGAATCTGAGCTAGTATACCAACTAACTTGTTTCAGATAGAAATAGCACTATCTTTGTGAATTAAATTGAAAAAGTGTTCCCTTTACTTGTAGTCAGCTCCTTGGGATTATCTTGCTTAACTTTAATGGCTAAGTTGTTGTTGTAGGGTTCTGTTAAATACATAAAAGCCACCAGGCAACATTCTTAAGGGGCGTAGTAATTCTTACTGAGTAACTCTTTTTCTAATGCTACCAAATTTAGCATTAAATGCTGGTTGGAAATGCACATAGGCCTGCCGGCGGTATTTTGTTGACACTATTAGACACAACGGTGGACTTTGGCCTCAGGAACAAAACATAATGTAATTATTGACCAACCTCTCTCTTGGCGTTATTAGTAACCAAAGTATACTCACTCATATCCTGTTCCTTTTTCCAGACTGGTTACTAGAAATCTTTTCACATAACATAATATAAGTGGAACCAAAGTTTAAACTTAAGATCATGTGGTAAAAGGATTTTATTAATATATAATTAAAATTCTTATACTTTATGCATAAATAAAGACAAAAAAAGGTGTAAATTGAGTATAAAAGTGATAACAGAGGGTAGCAATTTTAGAGCGGCTTTAGGAACCCCTTGCCTATTTCTTTTTGATCTCTGCCTTGGTAGCAGCATCTAATTTAATCAATTACTGGGCCCACAAGCTTCGTCTTTCAGTGGACATCCTTGAACCATGATGTTTACTGGCCCCTTGTTCATGCACAACTTCTGGACTTGGGGCTGCCTTATCACTTCTGGTTATAACTTCGTTACCCAGTTTAGTAATATGCTGATCATGACTTGATTTGGACGATGGCGCTTCTCCAACAGAACTTTTTTCAAGGTTTTTAATGACTATTTATATTGCTTAAATGCCTTTTTAAATATTATTCAGGTGGAAAGTTTGTTTTCTTCCATTAAGGTAACTTGATTCAGTTGAGATTTCAGTCATTCCTCCATCACTGGCCATTCCAGTTAAATTACTCTATCAATCCATTGTAAATTATTTTTCCCCCCACAAAAAATATAAATGTGGTTTAATGTATAATCTTTAGTGGCAGTGATGTCATTTTTATACAATTTATCTCTTTGGTCAGCAGGTATCAAATTAATTTGTGTGAAGTCATCCCAAATTTCTGGTAATTTTTAGTCTTAAACTATCTATATAAGGGGTTCATATTCCTGGACCGCGTTTTATTGTAATTGTAAATATTGTGATGGTTAGATACTGGAGGGTTTTCTTCCAGAAGGCGAGGAATTAAGCTCTAGTATACTCATAGATTTCTTTATGACACTTTACCTACAAAGACGAGACTGGGGGGTAAGACCTAAGTTGCAAAGTGTGTACTTTTGCTAAATACTATAGGTAAATAATTCGTTATAGATTAATTGGCTCCTCTCTTAGCCAGGATAGTTGCAGTGCTAGTACAGATGGCTTGCAACTTTTCAGGATTTCTTTTCCGACATGTAGAATAGGACCATTAATCATAAACTGAACTCTATTAGTCTAGTCAAACTCTGACTCTCATGTTAAATCTTGAGGATAGTGTCTTTTATATCTTTGGAGGATTTTGACTGGATCTTAAGCAATTAATTGGCTATCTCTTGCTGGTAACACCCAGGTGGTAGGTTCTTGAAATCCGTGGAGATGACTAGTGCCAGCAAATCAGTCAGTTTTGATCCTCACTCATACAGGACCTTGAACGGATACATGCCAATTGCCAAATGATGGCTAAGTCTGTATGGTAGTGGCGTGGTTGGCTAAAGTTGGTCCAACTTAAATTATAGTTCAGGACCATTTCTTACTATTACTCTTAAGTTTCAGTTCAGGAGTTCTACGCTCCCATTGATGGGTGGAGTTTTTAGAGTAGTGAAATGTTGTCTCGCTCCAACTAGACTATAAGCTTCCTCACAGAATTAAAGATAAAGTTCTTGCTGTTGTCTGATAGCAGAACCTAAAAGCATCCAAACCTCACTATCACTTGATTATACAGGTGCCGCGATTCTGTTATGACTGGACAATAATCTTGGGACAGCTAGGGTGGATTGGGAAGAAGCCGCCGAACATGATATTAGTTATGATTATTCAAGTGCCTCGAGACAAGGCAATATTAAGATATAACAGGTTATTAAAGGATCGCCTCTAAATAAGGCAATAAGGAGATAAGGCGATGTTGACATTTGATGAATATGAATCAAATCGCCTACAATTAGGGCAATAGAGAGCTAGAAAATAACAAGCAAAATTTGAGGAGAATCAGTGGAATAGAATAGCCTAAGCTATGAGAGCAGTATTGTCCAAAGCCGCTGTATATAAGCGAGATAGGCAATTGAGAGAAATTAAGTTGTTAATAGTAGAGAGAGCGGGACAGCAAAAGGTCGCTGTATTAATTAAAATTAAATAAAAGAGTCGTTGGAGTGATTGCTCCTATATTTTAGTATATTTTTAAGTGTGTCTAAAGGACTGAAAATCCCCACATTGTCTGTCAGTTGTTCAGTGGGTTTACCCTGTATGAACAATAAACCAGATCCTAAATATACCATCCAATTTTATAACAGTGGTGCTCACTACAGGGGGCCCATTGATTAACCATCAATTTCAACAAAACTCCAGTCGCCAGCCATCTCTTACACAGCCTGTGTTGCTGGTGAATCTTCACAAAACACTGAACCAGCTGGGTATGAGGAACTCAAACTTACCTTAGACGCGATGCTCAAAAGACAGGATGAACTCCTTCAAGAACAGAATGCTGTCATGAACCAGCTTGATAGCACGTTTAGCCAAATGCAAATTTTGAGACAACAAAACATGGAACTCGCCAACTGGTTGGATGATACTACCAAATGGCTGCAGTGCGCAGAGCAAAAATTGACCAGTGCCTCTCGTTCTTCTCACTGGAATGAGAATGACCATCAAGAGAGGGCATCATATGAGGAAGGATGTGACGTTGGTCGGAGCTACTACACCCAGGATGGTAATACTGGATATGAATACAAGTCAGAGCACCAATTCCATCAAGTAATGGTGGTGCCACACATGGCAGAAGGTCATGCTACCCCTGAAGCGGCGGACATCCCAAAATCCACTGGTCCAGCTTCTCATCAGGAAACTGCTTTCAGATCTCAACTCATTCCTCAGTATGGGCAAAAAACCATTAATGGGATGAGGAAGTTAATATCAAAAAATTACCTCTATTCGACCACAACAGGAACATATATGGGTCCTTCAGATTATTTGAATTTGCAGTGGAAGGTGCATCTGATAGATGGAAGGCTAAATTGTTGATATCTTCCTTGGACGTTGAGAGTGCCAATCAAGTCACCTGTTACCTCCCAAGTAGCTCTGTCACCTAAAGGGGTGTAAAAGGTACTGTGCTTCGCCTGTTTGAGGGTATCTCAAAGATGTTACAATGGAAGGCGGAATTCTTAACTATTGGGTTCCACCAAAATGAGACTCTCCTAGAGTTCGCTGATTGATTCACAATGGAAGCCCGTGTGCTAATTGGGCAGGGTACTTAGCAGAAGCTTACATGTGCATCGTCATGACCTCCATGGTGAAGCCATACTGAGAGTTTCACAATTTCATATCACCTCTTCTGGATGACGACGTATTTCTGCTCAAGATTGTACAGTTTTTGCATCACATATCCCCTAACTTTCTGCTGCCAATTATGGAATGAAAGATTACCGCCTCTAATGCACCCTCTTATTCAGGAGAATACTCTCATCAGAATCCAGCTCCATTTGGCAATCATCAACCTTACTATAGCTCTGCACCTCATCCTTGGCCAAATTATATTCAACAGTTCGATCAGCGTCAATGGGCTGGTCACAAAAACTGTCAGCAACCCAGATACCGACCAGGACCTAGCTACACCGAATGTCAACAATCATCTTACCAACCTGGGCCTGGTTACGCAGAGTGACCCCAAACTTTTCAAATGGACCCTCTTATGACAATCAAGGACGTGGCTCTTATGGGGTTAACTGCTATGAATGCAGCCGCCCTGATCATTTGGCAAAATTCTGTCATAACCGCCATGTGAGCTATGTACACCAAGATCAATGCTATCAGGGAAAGATGGAGAGTAGTAGAGACAGGACCCTCTACCTCCGCGATTTCAACCCAAAACGTCCCTGAATCAATAGTAGTATATCCTGCGGAAGTCCCTCAGTATAATGCTGGAATTTTATACCAGCAGCCAGTTGGAGGAGTGAATATAGTGACATGAGCTCAAGCGATTGCAGCGGCAGACAGAGAATCTCCAGAACAACCAAAGCCATATGCCTGTCAAATGTTTAATCAAGCTTCCTTGGACAAGCTTGATTCTGCCGCAGATGCGCCAACTCTGAAAGGAGTAAACGTCGCTCTTCTGGTAGACACCATTGTCAAAGAATATCCCCAAGTTGGTGAGGGGATAATGAGTTTTCTTGAAAAAAGAGATCCCATAAATGTCCACGTATTAAACAGTAAATATTCTTCTTATTCTGAGTGTATGTACTGTGATATTTTTGTAGCGAAAAATAGAGTTTGCGCTATAATAGATACTGGTGCTCCAGTCAACATAGTTTCCACTAAGTTGATGGTGAAGTTGATGTTAAAACTGAAATGGACCATCGAATGGTGTATGGAACTGCTGGAGCAGAAAGCACCGTTTCTGAGGGGGCTTGCAGTGCGCTTCCTCTGCACTTTGGGTCCATTGTCATTGTAGCTCTGGCAATTGTGCTACAAAACAAAAACTATGACTCATTAATTGGAACCGCTTTCCTGCACCATTTTGGGGCCATCATTAATATGACGGAGGAGACCCTCACCATTCTGGGACAGCGGATCCTAATTTACTTCACCTCTAGTGGAGTACCAAAGGATCAAGTGCATATGAGCCATGTCACCAAGTATATAGTGACGGGGTGATGCCAGTTCACTATCACTGACTAAAGCGCAAGACTTAGCCTCATCCCCAGCAGATATATGAATATCAAGGAATACCTCTTCGAGCTGCAGGGCCCATATCTACTCATTCTGGAAATCAAGTCTTAGTGAACATCAAGTTAGAGGTGGAAGTGCCTATTGGGCTATATGGGGAAGTCATTGAGCTCTATCATCAAACGCAGTTTGAGGCGCATGTGGCTCCAGGGATTATACTTCTGGGCCATGGAGAGATTAAGTTTTTGTAAGCAAACCTCCAGAGTGAGCCAATGAAAATCTTCTGACACCAAATTGTAGCGTATTTACATTTGATTCCAATTGAATAGGTCCTTCAGGTTTATGATTTTGAATCATTGGATAGATTTGGTCTACCAGTTGAGGCACCTGCCAGCGTACTAACAGTGGTACCATGGAGTAATCTAATAGGACTATTGGAAGAGCAAAAAGACCAAGCAATAGCTTTATTTTAGAAGTACAAGGGTATTTTTGCTATTAATAATCACAACTTAGGTGTGCTCAGGGGTGGTCTATCGAGTAGATACAGGAGATCATCCCCCTATAAGGTCTCAGCCAATCTGCCAATTGAGGGCAGAGGAAGATGTTGACACTAAAGAAATTGAAAAAGTTGCTGGAGCAAGCGATGCTCAAACTATCCAAGAGTCTGTGGGCTTTGCCCATTTTGATTGTAAAAAAAGGATGGCACTAAATACATAGTAATAGACTACCAGAAGCTCAACAGTATTACAAAAAAAGGACTCATACCCTTGCCAAGGGTCAATGATGCTTTGGATCAGTTTGGGGAGCCCATTATTTTTCAGTGATGGACTTGTTATCTGGTTACTGGCAAATTGAGTATCCCGCGGTGGAACAGGAAAATTGCTCTGTAATCACCTCCAAAGGCCTTTTTCAATCGACGTGGATGCCTCAAGGGCTGTGCAACGCCCCAGCTACGTTTCAGCGAGCCATGGACACTATTCTTGGTGACCTGAAACTGTCATGTGTTTTTGTGTATATTGTCGATGTAATGGAGGAAAATGTCCCAGTTTTCAACCGCCATATTAACTTTGGATTGGCAGATTGACGCCAAAAGATTGTCTGATATGAGGTTCCCTCAAGGTAAGCGTTTTGACTCATCAAACTCACCAATTCATCCTCAGATTCAGGTAAATTCAAAAATTAGAAAAGATGACACAAGTAAGTGAAAATTTTGACCCTGAAATTAGCCATGTTTTAATTATTCACAAAAATAAACATGCTGACTAATTCAATCCCAATAACATAGGGAACCGCAAACAACACAGGAAAAAAAAACAGAGCATTTGGCAGATCAGTCGCCACCAAATATAAACTTTTTCTGTTTAGGATACAAAATTAGTATTGCCACGGGATTCCAGGTAATACAAGGCAAGAGCAGCCCCAAGGCCACTAGAGAGACCCACATGAGGGCGGAAAATGAGAAAGAGAGAATTCTGAACTAAAATCATAATTGCGCAGGCCTGACCTTTTAAGGTCGCTCTTCCAGGGAGCCCCTCTGCACTTTTCTTTGTGCCCCAAGGAGCATGAAGAATAGCTCAGGAGGGGCACAGCCCAGTGCTGAGCCCGCATGAACCTCAAAACCCCAATATAGTGTTAAGACTCAATACTCAGAAATCTGAATCTCAAGTCAAAATGTAATGATCAGTTCAACTCACCATTACAGATGATATTAAAATTCTTTCTCAAACCTTTCTGGAGAACCTCAATCATTTATAAGTAGTATTCCGCCAGATTTCTGAGGCAAACATTAAAATTAAGCCTCAAAATGTAACTTCTTCAAAGATCATCTGGAATACCTGGGGTTTGTGGTAGACTCTAAGGGGCTGAAACCACAGCCAGCTAAGGTGGAGGCCATCAGCAAAATGACTACACCTAATAGTAAACGCAACATACATGTATTTTTGAGAATGGTCATTTACTACCAGTACAGTATCCCTAATTTTAGCTGTAAAGGGGGCCACTATTCGAGTTGTTAAAAAAGGACGATTTCTTCAAATGGATGAAACGTTGTCAACATGCTTTCAATACACTTCATATGGCGTTGACCAGCGCACAGGTGTTACGCTATCCAAACTTTGATTGGGAGTTTATCATTCAGATGGATGCATCCTTTTCCGCTGTTGGGGCAGTACTTTCTCAGAAAGATGATAATGGAGAGGAACATCCTTTAGCGTAATGTAATTGAAGTCTGAACTGCCATAACCATAATTATACTGTGACTGAGCAGGAGT
Organism: Massospora cicadina; assembly: GCA_022478985.1. Lineage (NCBI taxonomy): Eukaryota > Fungi > Entomophthoromycota > Entomophthoromycetes > Entomophthorales > Entomophthoraceae > Massospora > Massospora cicadina. Next base: position 68,073 of record JAKSZP010010799.1, read on the forward strand.
GCTTAGCAGTGATCTACACGTATAAGCAATTCAGAGTTTTTTGCGTAGGGTAAAGTTTAAAGTCATAACAGATCACACATCATTATGCTGGTTGCAGAACCTCAGAGAACCTGAAGGCCGTTTGGCCTGTTGAGCTCTTAAGCTGTAGGCTTATGACTTCAAGATCCTTCATTGCCCAGGAGTAAAGCATCAGAATGCTGAATGTTTATCTTGATTTCCAACTGTTGCCATGACAGAAGACCTCAGCGATGTGATGTACTATAAGATGCTCAGTGGAAAATACAACGACAGACCGCCCCAAGTGATCAAAGTGTTAGATGAGATGTGAACAAATACCTTCCAATGGAATGGGGAAATGTACAAGCGTATTGGCAATACTACGGTGAATGTTCTGTGACCCTCAGCATGGCTGGGAATTATTATGAGTGCCCACAAAGCAGTTGGACATGGTGGGGTGAGCAAGACAATGGAGTTGTTGTGCCCTTAGTATTATTGGGAAAGCATGAATTTTGATGTGCTCAGAAACTATTTCCTGTTGCCATCAGTGTCAAGTGGAGAAGCCATTCCACTGTAAGACTTTGTATTGGGTAATGAAACCACATTTTGCTTGGCATGCAGTTTTCCTTGATGTCTTTGGTCCCTTGCCAACAAAAGCTAACTGGTGTAAGTACATCCTGGTGGCTATCGACCACTTGACCTGGTGGGTCAAAGCGAGGGTAATATGGGATATGGAGGCAGTTACAGTGGCCAAGTTCGTGATGGAATGTATTATCCAGTGACACGGCTGCCCTCAGTTTATTTAATGATAACAGAACCAACTTCACCTCACACATTTTCCCCAAACTGAATGAGCTTATGGGAATATGCAGGGTTCTGATGACACCATACCACCCTGAATCCAATGGAATGGTCAAACGGGTGAATGTGACTCTGGTGAACATACTACAAAAATTAGTAATGGATCAACCTACCAATTGGAGCTCTCTCCTTTCCACTGCCATGTTCGCCTATAACATTAGTTACCATTCCGCCATGGGGAAGAGACCCTTCCAACTACTATACGGCTGACACCCAGCTCTTCTGGCATTACTTTATTCATGTGTAGAAGAAAATTGTGAAATGAAACCCCATCACTATTTGACTAGCCTGGTGAACACTCTGATCAAATTGCAAACTGAAGCATATTCCTTCAGCTTAGCCAAGAAGATCAGGAATCAGGCTGCCAATCAGGTATGTCATAGCGGGTTGGTGAAGTTCAAAGAAGATGATATGGTTCTCTTCCATGACCAACATGGGTTCAGGTGGAAAAACAAGCTAGCCAGTATTTAGATTGGTCCATTCGAAGTTATAGAGAAAACTGGGGTCAACGCATATACCATCAAGGATCCTGCAAGTGGTTGGATCATTAAATAAGCTCATGTAAAGTTCCTCTGAGCTGTATAAGCAATAGGAGCCTTATTATCCAATCAAGCAGGGGATAATGTCATGATTCCAGTATGACTGGATGATAATCTTGGGACATCTAGGGCGGATTGAGAAGAATCCGCTGAACATGATATCAGTTACAATTATTTGAGTGCTCAAGATGAGGCGATATTAGGATATAACGGGTTTATTGGATCGCCTGTTAAATAAGGTGTTAAAGTGATAAGGTGATGTCAACACTTGAAAATATGAATCAAAGCGCCTACAATTAGGTCGATAGAGAGCTAGAGAATAATAAGCTGAATTTGAGGAGAATTGGCAGAATAGAATAGCCCAAAATATGAGAGTTGTATTGTCTGTAGCTGCTGTATATAAGAAAGATGAGCGATTGAGAGAAGTTAAGTTGTTATTAGTAGAGAGAGCGGGATTGAAAAAGGTTACTGTATTTATTAAAATAAATAAAAGAGTCATTGGAGCGATTTCTCTTACATTTTAGTATACTTTCAAGTGTTTCTGAAGGACCAACGATCCCCACATCATCTGTCTGTTGTTCAGTGGGTTCAACATGTACAAACAATATGGCGGATCCTAATGATACCATTCGATTTTATAACAACTGGATTCTGGAGGTTGATCCTGATGTGTAGGTCTTGATTGATAATGCTTTGACCCATTTGGTGAAATCTTTAACTACCACAATGATAAACTTGGATCCATTTGAGGCGGTAGGCAATGGTAGAACATGGCAATGGATAATTGATAAAATGGAGCTGTTGGTAGGATTGTTTGTAATTCAAAGCGCTTCTCTAGAGGCCTGCAGCTCACGATTGGCACGCAGAGTTCATCGCTTTATTTACTTTATATGACAATGACTTCCAATAGAACCAAGCTCTTATATATTTTAATTTCTTCAGTTTTGTACATGGCTAACATGCGTGTGAGTTTCCACCACATTTTTAGTAAACAAATTCAGTTTATGGGTACCACTTGTCCTTGACTTTCTTCTAAAGGTTCCCAACAATACGCCAGGTATCTTTAGAATATTTTCTAGGAAAATTTTCACTTTTTCGGCCTCATATTGCCACTAATCCTCTGGTAGTCCAATCAGAAGTACTTGAAAGTATTCTCATGTGCTTGAAGATTAAAGCAGTAATCAAGACAATTCATTGGCGTTGATATGCTTGCCGTATGATTGGTATATAATCTCAAAATTATATTCTTAGAGATATAGTGCCCACCAGGAAAGACTTCCTATTGTATCTTTTATGTTATGCATTATTGGAGCAACGAATGATCCGTCACAACTTTAAAGTAAACTCTGTACAAATAGAGTCAAAAGTGTTTTTTGCTCTTACCACTTTAAGTCACTCTTAGTATATCATAGTATAACTCTTTTCTAATCTTGTGAAGACCTTGGAGGTATGCTTAAAAGGGTGGTTTACGGCTTCTTCATCTAGTTAGCGAATTTTTTCTCTTAGATCAATGTCATTGGCGTCAGTATAAAGGTAAAACATCTTGTTGAAGTATGGGCTGGCTAGGATTATTGCCTATACCGATATAACTTTCAACTCTTTATAGCACTGCTCTTGCTCCAGTCCACATTAAAACTTAGTCTTCTTGGTTAACAATTAATTGAGCGGCGCAGATAATCTTAAAAGGAAGGATGTACTGTTGAAAGTATCCTACCATCTCAAAGAAGACTTGGATTTCACATATACTTTTAGTCTGTGCCATAGCTACTATAGCTTTGAACTTCCCTTACTGAGGCTTAATTTCTTTAGGTCTAATTTCATATCTTGATAACATCAGTTATCTTTAGGGAAGCGCCCTTTCTTTGCATCAGCTTCAGACTATACTCTTGTAGTCAGGACACCACTTTTCGTAAGCGTTGAAATTGCTCTTGGAAAGTGCGACTGAACACAATAATATTATCCAGGGTGATGAGCATACTGAATAACTTAAGATCCTAAAGTTTCATATATTGCTCTTTGAAAGGTTGCAGGAGCGTTTTATAGCCCCTGTGGCATCCTTGTTGGTTAAAACAATCCCTGACTGCTGGCCAGAGCGCACTTTTTCTAGTCATCATATGAGAGCTCCATCTGCCAGTACCCATTGGTCAGATCCATCGTGGATAAGTAATTTTGATTCTCAAAGACGTTTCATGGCATCATCTATTTTGAGAAAGCGTGTTCAAAATCTCTTTGTAACTTCATTTAACTTGTGGTAGTCCATAATTATGAGGCGTGTTCCATCCTTCTTGAGCATAAGTAGCATTGGTGAAGCCCATGGCTTTTTAAAGGTCTGATAAAGCCAGCACAGATAGCTGATTTGTCTAGTGGCGATAACTTCATCTTTGGCTTTCAAACATAATTTGGAGTAGATCTAAAAGTGATGGAAGGTCCAAAGTGTATCACATGTACCTCTCCTTTGAAGAGTCTATAAATATTTTGTCCTGCGGTGAAGATGTATTTTAACTCATCTAGGAGCTAGTACATTTCCTTCTGCTCCTTTTTGATCACATCATCAAATCCCAACTCATAGAAAGTCTCTAACAGATGCAATAAATTGATTGCATAACTTGCTAATATGGCTTGTGAAAAGACCTGTCCTTTCACTAAGTGGATAGGTTGGGTTGTGTTTTACAGTATGCATTCAGTTTTTCAGTGTAATTGGCACTAAAAAACCCAATAACTCTTGACTCCTTCTCTCCGATCCCATTGCAACTGTAAATTTAAGTATCGATCTTGGAGGTATCTTCACATTGATTGAAATTAACACCCGTCGTTGTTCACTAAGTCTTTTCTCCATAGACTAACTAACGCTCAGTGGTAAGCTTTCTATGGTGCTACAATGTCAGGTAGTTTCTTGACAACCTTCTCCTTAAGGATGTAACTGATTGAGTAGAATGACTGATCAGTTTCCATCAAGGATGCTCTATGCTTGCGTGGCTTAGCACCTTAATCCTTAAAGACCTGTGGTAATTGGTAGCTTATTGTGTTCACTATTTTCAGTGGTGAAGTCAAATTTAGCACCGAACTCAGGTAGAAACTGGGTGCCAATTAGTAAGTCCTAGTGTCTGCTGTCCAGAACCACTACTGGAGCCCTCAGAACCATGTGCTAAAAACTTTATGGCAATTCTGAATATGCTCTGTCATGATTCTGATATAAATGGACAATAAGCCCTAAGTCAGTATGGCGAAACGGATGGATTCTGCAAAGTTGATATGAGTTATGGTAATTTGAGTGCTTTAAAATGAGGCGATATTGGGTTGTTAGGGAAATCGCATTGAATTAGGTGATCGGGAAATTAACAAATGAAGAATTGGTGGAACCAATGAGATACGGCGCAGTGAGTTACTAAGCCATGAAAGCAGTATCATCTGAAGTTGCTACAATACAAGTGAGATGAGATGATTGAGAAGGGGTTGGTTGTTAATAGTTTAGAGATAGCAAAACAGCGAGGATCTGCTGTGTTTATTATATTAATAAGGAAGTATAGTGGGAGCAAGTGCTCCATAATTATTAAATAAAGTATATTTCTGTTTTTTAAAGGACAACTATCTTCATATCTTTGGTCCTATTGCTCAGTGGGTCAAACCCTGAACAATATTGATTATGGCGTATCTCAACAATAACGCTAATTTAATAACATGCTCCTAAGGCGCATGTGACATCTGGCCCGGCTGTTTGCTAATTAACACTGTAGTCTATATCTCATATAATATTTAGTTTTTTGTCAACTTGGAAAAAGAATTTTGACAAGCGTTTTGGTATCCAGTAAAGCCAAGACATACTCCTCTGAATCAAAATTCTGCCTTTTATAAACCTTTTTAAAAAGGGGTTCCCAGATATTAAAACATCATTGGCTAAACTTAAGCTGCTTCAGATCTTCTATCTTAAATGTGGTAAAAGTTGTGACCTCGTTATCCAGCTATATGCTCTTGAAGGTAGACATCACAAACATTTCTCTCCTCAACAGGGTTGATGAACCTGGTAGGCTGGGTGGACTGTTCTAAGTAGGTCTCATTCAAATATGTTCCAAAAAATCCAAATACACGTAGTCAAGCAAAAACTACAGCATTAAGTGCTCTTTACACGTGGTATCCTGCACTAACTACAACACAAATTCATAATTATCTTCCCATATGATGTGTAGAACCTTCTAGTTCACTGCATTGGTGGCATCCCTTTTAGGGGGTGCATCCTTCCTCCCAGTGTCGTTCAGAAAACAAGAGCGCCAAAAGTGAACAGGTTTATGGCACTTGTTTCAGGTAAGTTTCCTCATAAGCTTTTATACTGGTTTTAGAGTCTCATATCTGGGCTTCTTGTTCTTATCATGAGCGACGTAGATGGCCTTATTTGTTCTACAAGGGGTTGTACTGATGCCTTATGTCCTTTTCTTATAGGTTCCTTGGACATCGAGTAAGGCCTCTTTGAAGGCCTCAGATATATGCGGCCTTGATGGCTAAGGTTGTGTGCATCTTCAAAGTGGTATGAATCTCTAGGGAACTCAGTAGCACCGCTTTTGCAGTTAGTAAAATCCAAGGCTCTTGTTGTCCACAGTTGCTGAGCCTTTAGGTAATAACACACGAAATAGCTAGAAACTGAATTGTTCTTTCTCATCTTTATAAGCAGGAAGTCTTTAATCAAATTCTGATCTTCTTTTACCTCCCAAATTGATAGTAGAGTGAAACTTACTTCCATCCAAATTAAGTCAGAGGGTTGGAAAGCACTGAGGATCTCCTGATCCTCTTGAATCATGCAGCCTTGTACGTGGTGTGCCTTCTGGTGATCACTCAAGACATCAATACTGCTTTTGTACATCTGCAGTAGAATGCAATGGTTCCCTCACCAGATGTATACATAGTCTTGGAGGAGGTCTTAAAGTTCAGGTCCTCTTCAATAAGTTTGAATCAAACCATGAACGTTAGTGCAGTAGTCAATTGAGTAGCTGATATTGTTTTTTTCTAATCCTGTATCTTCTCAAGATGAGGTAGGTTCTGATTTATGGTCTGGTCTGCAGTTGAGTCGTCTTCATCCAGATTCTGATAAAAGGTGTACATTATGTACTCATGCTGTAATAAACACTCCTCATTTTTTTCAAGGTGCATATTTATTTATTCTAACTTTCAGATTTGGCAGTCTTTCCTATTTCTCTTTAATGATGGTTTAAATCTTATTTACAGCTGATGTTCCACGCACAAATGTTGTGGCTGCAGTGTGGGCTCTTCTAGCAGTATCCTTGACACATACAAGTTTGTTCAAAATTCTGATACTTCAAGTTCCAATGTTTAGAGTCTTGTGCGAATGTTTCTTTCTTTCTGACCAGGAGTTCAGAGGAGCTTTCCCCATGATATGCCTTCATGTCCTCAACGTCAATCTTATTTTGAGAAATTTTATGCTCTTCAATATGGTCTGAAGGTGTCACCCCTGTAGCGAGTACCACATCAAGCTCCTTGGCCTTTGTTCACTTAACTTGCGTGACCAAGTTTCTGTTATGGGGTACTGTTGAATACAGATTAGAGACCAGATGACCTTCTGAAGGGGAATGGTAATTCTCATTGAGTATCTCTTCTACTGATGATATCCGCTGAAGCATCAATTGCTAGTTGGAGATACTCATCCCCCTCCTGTGGTAACCTTGTTGACACTCTTAGACATAACATTGGAACATTAGCCTCTGGCACAAGACACAACTTAGTAAACTAACTAAATCCTTAGCGTTATCTGCAACCAAAGTATCATTCCCCATGAGCGTCATGTTCCTTATATCCCAGACTAATTAATGGCAACCTTTTCAAATAAATAATATAGTTGGTAACAAAGTATATACTTGGTATTATTTTGTAGAAATTTTTTAAAATAAAATCATATTATTTCTTTACTTTATGCATAAATTTAATATATATAATATGTAAACTGGATATAAAAGCTGAGAATAGGGAGTAACAATAATAAAGGTGTTTCATAACCTTTTGTCAATCTCTTCTTGATTCAATATTGGTGGAAACAGACATTTCACTTAATACCTGTATCTTCAAGCTCCATCTAGTATTGGACATCCCTATACCATGATGTTTGGCGGCCCTTTGTTCATTATCCGCTTATGGGTTTGGGGCTAAATTACCATTTCTGGTTATTGCTTTTTCACCCAATTTATTAATATGCTAATAAGATTAGGATTAAGACAATGGTACTTCTTTAATTCACCTCACTAAAGATTCTGAATGGCCTTCAATATTGCTTGACTAACTTTTTAGTCAATATTCAGATGCAAGTTTTTATTGCTTTCTTATGGTGAATAAGTTTAGATGGGAAATGATCATTATCTTTCATTGGTCATTTTCTATGTAATTACTCCGTCATTGGTTGATTTTTAATTTATTTTGTTACTCAAAGGTATAAATGGGGGGCAAAACTGATAGTCTTTGGCAGCAGCAGCACTATCTTCAAATATGAAATCTCTTTGGCCAGAAGTTATTAAAACAACTTATGTGATCGGGTTAGGATCATCTAGTACTAAAAAAACAACTTATGTGATGTCATCCCAACTGACTGGTAAATTTTATAGGCTACCAAGTCTATATATGGGGCACATCTCCCTTATCCGCGTTTTGATTTTGTAGATTGAAAATATTGTGGTGGTTGTATACTGGCGGGGTACTTTCCAGAGGTTAAGTAATTATTATCCAATATACTGTGGTAAATACATGACACTTGGTATAACGTCTAATTTTCATTAATACCAGCAGCAATGTCTGACCTATAACTATTATTATTTTCTCCTTAAAATTAAATTTATCTCCATATCTTCACATGAACTTGGTGCTAGCAAATATACTATAATTTTGGTTAGAAAAACTATTGCCAGTGTTGATACAACAATTTAAAAAAAATTGCAAAGCACTATATGATTCTCATGTTATAGTAGATTGGGCCTGTCATACTAAAAATCCATTTAAATGTATAAATTTAATAAACTTTCATCCATTTAACCAATTTAACAACATGATGTTGATTAAGGATACTATTTCTGATGGTCAAACTTTCCAGGAATTGGCTGAATGTCCACATCATTACATTCAGTTAACAAGAAAGATTATTTACTATGGGTAAATTTATTTTCTGATTAAGAATTCTACATATATTGTTTGAAGACCCAAGATAAATCCCAAACGGCACTAATGTGAATGGTGACATTAATTTAATCTAAATCCAGTCAGTTTTGGTTTTTATCTTTTTGGCGTCTCCTTTTTTCAATAAATTGGTGAGAATAAGGTAAATCTACTTCTTTAATAGTATAATAATAATCCCCCTATCTTTGTCTCTGGTAACCACAAAACATCCTGGTATAGAATTTAATGTTGAGGTTTAGTACTAGGCTCATTGGCAAACAAGTTGAAAGTATCCAGTTCCATGGAAGCTTTATCAAGGGAAAATGGCTACATGTGTTTCTAGATTGTTCCCCAAGTATACTGCACCCTTTTTCAAAAATACCTTTTTTTATTTCTGGTTCTCCTTCAATTGAAAAGTTAGCTTATTCTAAGTTTTTTAGGGGGTGGAAGTCAAGTTGGTAGGGTGTAAAGCTACCAACCTGTAGGGTATGGGTTTGATTTTCACCCTTTGCACATTGATTGGGGTGCCAGCCAAAGGAAGTTATTGGCGATTAGTAGTTCTAATAACACAAAAACCTTACCCATGACATAACTAGAAAAATCTGAGTCCCAATCCAGAGGTGGAAAATCTTTCTTTAATGGAGTTGACCCTGGCCAGGTTTCATGCCAATTCTTTCTTTCTTTCTTTCTTTCTCTATTTTGGTAATGCCTGTCCCCTGATCAGCTTGCCTCAAATAAATAGAATTGTTCTTTTTAATCTCAAAATGAAATTGCAAAGATTAGTATGTTTACACTTATAAATAGTAAGGCAAGTATGTTAAATCATCTGAATCCATTTTAGGTTTCTTTTGAATTCAATGATTAAGGGGTTCTTTGGGATTCCAATAAATTTCTAATCCATCTTTCTGGCTGCTGTTAAACACTTGTAACCCTTTTTCATTCAACATATTTAAATCAAAGAATCTCGAGTACCTGACTATATGAGATATGATACAATTCATAGTTAGTGCTATTACCGCTTTGTCATGAAGGTCACAGTAGGTCTGTAATGATAATTGCCTTGCTATTTAAGCATTATATTCACTCATTGCACTCACACTAACCAAGTTTTTCAATTCATGGTAACATGATTGGCGAACATTTCATAAATTTGTTCTTATTTGAATAAGTCCCATGATTCAGGTTTTCACACAAACATTTATTCCAGACTTCCAATTCTTTAATTATAGCTTCCTTACCTTTCAAGGTTTCCAGTTTTTTACTTTTTGATGAAGGCACCCCCAACTTCTGAAATTTATTGTCTAGATAATTGATTACAGTAGATAATTTTTGGCAGACTCTGTATCCATTACATCTCAATAAGTTAATAAACTGACATTGTCTGGTGAAATTATGGTAATCTGGCATGCTTTGTAAATCTTTCACAATAATTGGGGTAGGTGTACAAATGGGCAATATTGCTGAAGGTGAAGTATTTTATGGTGAAACTACAGTAATTGCCGCAAAGCACTAGACATATTCATATTAAGCTGAGTGGTGCTTTTGGCATTTCTTTCCTCTTAGATATATAGGGATTACTAAAAGGCAGCCCCGCTTCCTTATAGTTTTCTCAGATCAATTTATTTATACTACTCTAAATTATTCAAGTACTTTGTAATTTGGTCCTCTCAAACTTATATTTTTAAACGCAATCTTTTAATAGGCAAGCTTTTTAAATTTGATCTACAATGCTAATTAATAGCTCCATCATGTAAGTCCCAGGGAACGTACCCTGTGCATATATTGGGCCCTTTTTCTGTTTCAAAGTAAGAAAGTTACTAAGAGGGTGGCAGTACCCCTCATCACTCAGGGCGACCTCGCTCATGTGGTAGATGAGCGTTGGGTAACAGCCTTCACTCTTCTAATTCCTCTCCCGGTGCCCACCTTCACCTTGGTAGAACTGGTACATTTGATTGGGGAAATTTGCGCTGAGATCATTGAAATAAAGTTGTTCAGTCCAAAATTGAGTGGGAACATGCCCAATGATTGGATCACACATAGTCAAAAAGGGGTGAAGACTGATCTATCAGCCAGAATCACTGAAGGTTTCAATTTGGCTAACACCATGATTGCAAAAATTAACCCCCTCCCAAAATCGTCAGGGATGATCCCCAATGTGCAGGTAGTAGCATCAGACATCATCAATGAGGGTTCAAAGCTGCCTGCCAGAAAATTGGGCATCCTGAGCCCATTCCCCAACCATTTGGGACCGCCCTTACATGGGGTGGCCTTGGGTATTCCTGCTGCTTGTTGGGCTAAACACTGCTACTCCAACCGTTGTAAAATAGTCAATCCTCAGTTCTGGCATTTATGGTCAAACCAACAGTGACTCAGTCTGCCACCAAATCCTTTGATTTTGGTTCTCAGTGAACTCATCTGCCCCCATTCATGAATAAATCACCAGATAGGTCGAAATGAGGGTCTCAATCCCAGCTTGTCCCCACATTAATCAACCACTATTTAATCAGTCACATCGTACTGAGAAAAATGTTGGCCAATTTTCTTCCTTTTCTTTATAATAAAATTTTGCCTCCCAAATCTATTGATTTGATCTTATTGATATCCTTCTGGCCGCATTCCTGATGGCTTTTCTCTGGTGGCCATCAGCCTGTATAACAGATGGGCACTACCAGTACTAATGGCACTATGGCCCCTACCATTGTCAACTGGATTCAGCGAGCTAGATACTTCTGGAAATTTAACCCTGTCATTATAAATTTTTGCCAACTTTATACTGGAAGATTATGGCCATACATCCACCATCTCCAGGCAAGGATCCGCCCCATTGTCTCCCCAGTTGACTTAAACCTGACTACTGGTGACCTTATCAAAACTGTACATGTGGTACAACCCCCTGCAGTGAGACCCCAGGGTCAGGGTGGCCACAATGTGGTTTATCTTCACTTTGCTCTTTACCATTGTCCTCCACCAGCAATTTATTGTTTCCCAATTTCTAGCTCCATACAACGTCATTCAGGCAGCAATGCCTCTGGCATCCTGGCTTGCTTTTTGGGTGCTTATGCATCCCAACTGGCAGGCTGGTCTAAACTTCTTCTGCCATTTCCATGACAAATCAGATTCTAAAGATCAGATTCATCTTTGTCCAAAGCAGAAAATTTTTTTAAATCGAATTTAAATTTTGAAATATGCTAATAATCTTTATCCAATTATAATACTTTGTGCTTTATGGATCAGGTCACTTTGATTTGCTAAATCCAAAGAATTCTGAATGACAATTTCAAATTTGTACTGTACATTTCCAATTTCTTATTTCCTTTGTCTCTTTAAAAATTTCGCAAATTTTGTTAGAATTATCAAAGTCACTTTATGTCCACGTAGTCCTTGGATTAAATTATAAATAGTTATACTTGTTTCTGCAGTGATAGCAATAAATGGCTCAGTAGATGATTTAGTTTAATTTATTTGGCAATGTTCATCTCATACACCTTAAATTTGTTTATTTAATTTATTGCGAGGAAGGCCAACCATGGGATGGACACTTCAAAATTTGACCCAAAAGAGACAAAACTCAGTAACAGAGAAGGCACCTCAGAGAAGCGATGCTATCTCTTGTTGCCAGTGGGAACGCCACTTATGGGGAGGGGGAGGGAACGTGAGAAGGGGCCGTAGCCACAATTGAACACGTATGGAGGAAAGGGTCTGATTTAATGAACCAAACTGGGAACCAGGAGGAGACCAGCTGTTGGCAACACGGTGGGAGGTATCCAAACAACCACGCCTGAAAGTGGTCCACCAAATGAGACTGGAATCAGTGGATGGCTTCTGGGAGGGTGGGGGTGAAGCCTGCGATGGCATCCAAGACAACCGTGTGGATAGTCCACATGGCGATTGCAACCACCAGAGCATAAAGGGAGGGTGGAAGAGGGGAGGCCATTGATAAAGCAAACATATCTCTTGACAGACTGAAGGGATGTGTTCAATCCTGGCCCAGCAGACGTTGAACTTCGCGCCATATCACTTTAGAGGTAGGACACTTTTCCGGGCGGTGGAACAGCGTTCCATACTGGCCACACACGACGCAGGATGAGTCTAAAGCGTTAGAGCGCTCAGCCATACGGTACACCCGCCTCAGGCAGTGCCACACATGGGAACAGATTTGAGGCTGCAACAGAGGATGGTGTGCATATTTCCAGATAGTTTTTTTGTCTCAATGGAGTAAGGGATGTCCATCATGTCCAGGTAGTCCACCCTGGATAGGACATGGGGCCGTGTGGGGATCACGCCATCTTGGATGGGTAGCCCCTGTACCTCTTGTGTGAACTGAGGAGATGGGCGGCCTCTCTGGGCTGTGTGTCTGCTAATATGAATTCTCCACTTAGCGCTCCGCATGGAGAGGAGGATTCGTTTGTAGTGGGTTTTAGTCCCGTGAGGACCTGTGGCCGATGGGTGTGAAGCTAGGTATATCATCAGGGAGTGAGAGTTCGATGGATTGTTGAGGCCCAAGGCGCGGGAGAAGTTGGAGTGGGCCACGCGGGACCAGCGTTGGGAGGGGAGCATAGGGGCAGTGACGGACGCAATCCAGGTGCCCAGGATTTTGGCAGCATGGGCTTTGAAGTCAAGCAGGCTCATACTACCGTGATGATGAGGGCCAAACATGACCTCTAGCTGTACTGGTTGTGGGCGGCCTGACCAAAGTCATCCTTTCAGCAGGCCATACAAGGATTTGAAAAAGCTTGGGGAGAAGGGGATGGCGTGGGCCCCAAACCAGATTTTGGAGAGGAGCATAGAGTTGGCTAAGACAACCCTGCCAGTAAGGGAAGTAGGGTGGGCTCTGAGGGAGGCGATGCACTTCATCACGTTGTCTAGAATATGACTCTCCATTACTGCTGATGCGTACCCACCTGCCTCCACTCACACACCCAGATGGCGGACTGGCTCTATGTTAGGGCGTGGCATGAAGGGGGGCACCAGTGGGGTGGTGTGGGGTGAGCTAGGAGGGCGAGCACGTGTGCGAGCAGATGGGCCAGGCTGGGCACTGGTTGCTGGGGCCCAGCAGGTTTGATACCGACCAAGGAGGATATTTCAGTTTTGGAAGCATTCAGTGCAGTGTTACTTACCCAGGATTACTCCTGGATGTGAGCTTCAAGTGCACGTGCATCTTTATTATTAGACACCCTAACCACACAGTCATCTGCGAACGCCATCATCTTGACTGGGGCTTGGCCTGGCACATGGACCCCAAAGAGTTGAGCATTCACGTTTCAAAGTAGTGGGTCAAGGCTGAAGTTGTATAAGAGTTGGCTAAGGGGGTCCCCTTGTCGCAAGCCCCTTTGAGGGCGGACCACTTCCGTTAGGAAGCCAGGGCTACATATTGCCATTGTTGCAGATTCCGTGAGCAGCATCTCCCAGTTGATGAAGCGAGGGGGTAAGCGGAATTGATGGAGGCAGGCCCTGAGGTATTCCTAGTTTACTCTATAATAGGCCTTCTGTTGGTCCAAGAATACAAGTGCCCCAGAGGCTGTGGACTGGCATGCGTTATCCACAGAATGCACATTGTCCCAAATTAACCTTCTAGGTATGAAACTAAATTGTTCTGTGGAGATGGTGGCAGATGCTACAATCCCTAAACGGTTAGCCATGATTTTTGTTAAATTTTTTATATCCGTGTTATTTAAAGAAATGGGGCGCCAGTTGGCTAAGTCTAGCTTGTCCCCTTTCTTGATGAGTGTGATGGTGAAGGCCTCTTGTCCTCCTGGTAGGAGGCGCGTTTCCAGAAGGCTCTGGTTAAGTGAGGCAAGCAGTAGTGGGGATATATTTAAAGTACTTTTTATAGAATTCATATGGAATGCCATCTGGGCCTGGGCATTTCTGGTTTGGTGCACCGCAAATGGTTATCCATAATTCATTCGGAGTAATCAAATTGATAATTTCTTGGTATCAGGAAATGGTGCAGATGTGGGTTTGGTCGTGAAATTCTGCCACTTTGGCCGGCTGAATTGGATCAGATCGGTATAACTTGGAGTAATACTTTTGTGTTTTGATTGCCACTTCACCTGGCATATCTGCAATGGAATCATCCGAGCTTCACACCTGTCTGCAGGCCACGCTCTGGCGTGGTGCGAAATTTTTAAAAAATATGCGGTGCACTTGTTGCCCTCTGTAATGCTTTTGACCCTGTACTGAACACAAACCTGATGTTTGTGTTGCCTTTCAAGAGCGTTGAGGTGGGCGGCTGCCTCTGCCCACTTCCGGCCCCATGCAGGGCTGTATCCTGTGGTTCAGATGTTGGACTCCAGGTGTGCCAACTCTGCCGGAGCGCGCGAGATGACAGCTGATGTGGCTCATGAGCGTTGGGAGGAGAGGTGGCGAGAGTGGCAGATGGTATCCTCTTTGAAGGCTGCCTATGTGGAGATGGGGTCCGCGCAAAATGGTGTAATAAACTCTTTTGGCAAAGTTTCTGATTCCACCCAAGTGGAAAATCCAGGCGATGCAAGTTAGGGAGGGTGGAGTTTGCACCAATATGGGGCCAAGCCACTGTGACAGGTAGGTGGTAGGTTATCGAGACCAGCCGGTGGTCAGAGAATTCAATTTTTGTTGCTTTGAAGTGGGAAATGTGAAGTTGGAGTTTCGCCGGCATAAGGATAAGGTCTATGCGGGTCATAGACCTTAATTGTCCGTTGTGGACGTGGGGTCACATCATGTTTTTGAGCAGCGGTGCTCGCCATGGCAGTGCATCCATTAACCCAAGGGTGGCCTTTAGAACGCGAAGTTCTACGTGACCCTGGGGGGCGTGGGAGGAGGAAGGCCAATGGTCCGTTGGTGTGTTTAGCTAACAGTTCATATCACTAACTATGAAAGGGTCTGGGGGTAATGGGAGGGATTTGACCAATGAGAAAAATGCCCGATGTTCTTGTGCACAGGTTGAGGCGTAGATGTTGATGATAGCATGTGCCACATCAGCCCACGAGAAAGTGACAATGAGGACTCAGCCATTGAGGAAGACATCCAACAATAAAAATTTGAAAAATTGTTTTTCTGAACTAGCACCCCACAATGCTCTGACCAAAAGGATAGGGATGGGAGGATCATGGTTTTCCAGGCATCCTTGGAACCTCGTAGACAGTGGGACTCCAGGATGGCCAGGATATCCACAGGTAAATTTTTTTGTAAAAAACTCAGTTTCCTAGCCTGGGATGGCGAGGCCTTGAGTCTGGCAATATTCAGCGTCCCTAAAGTGAAGGTTTTCCCCATTGCACCTTAGGTGCGAGGGGGTGGGGCACCTGGGCCCACTAGCCTCCTCTAGATCCCCATGGGCCTTCATGGCAGCACGGGTGTTTGCAGCAACACTATCGGTAGTATTGTTGATTTTAGCAGAAAGGTTCGCGTTGGCTTTTGCCTTTGCTTTTTGTTTCCCTAATGTCAAACAAATTTTTTGAGTGCGGATGAGTTTGGTGCACCATCAAGCAGGTCAAATTTTTTTTTCAGGTAGGTTGGAAACCAAGTCAGTTTTAGCTGGAGCTTGGTTGCAAAGATCAGGTGAAATTGAGTCACCCATCGGATCCTCAGATTGGGTGGCCCAATCAGCATGGGTTTCCAAATCTGATTGGTTGATGGATTCCTGAGTTGCTTCCACTGCAAAGGTTTCAATGTCCTCCTGGCATTGGGAGTGTGGGATAGCGGTGGTGACTTTGGCCACTTCCTTGACTGCAGCCCTGTGGGCCTGCTTGGCCTTCTTCCACTCTTGCGGGAAAATAGGTTTTACCAGTAAGTAGCAGCCTTGTGCTCCCCATGGGAAAGCCTCTTTGGTGCTTGCGGTTGGTTCATATTGCGCCTCTCTGCTAGCCATGGCTGCTGAGGGGTGCTCTTGAAATGTGATGCCCTCCTTGGTGGGGCATGTATGTGCCTTATGGCCAAACGCGTCACAGTGGGTGCAGATGGGGGGCGCGCTGTCCACGGTTACCCGGAAAGGGTGGGTGGTATGCTTTTCAATATTGATATATGTGGAGTGCAGGATCTGGTTTAGGTCCTTCGCGATCTCCTCAGTTGGGGTCAGAACTGTGATGGCTTTGCCAGTGCACAGGTGTGGCATCAGCGTAAAGCGTTGCATTTTAAAATATTGTATTTCACCATAAATGGTGAGACCATCTTTCAGGTGTTGCTCCAAAATGGCACGTTTTACCATAGTAGGCAAAAAGTCAAACGTGAGGAAAATTTGGTTGGATTTTGTCCATCTGGTGAATTTGGCTTTGATGACCTGTTGCCCTTTGGGAGGTCGATCACTACACGCACTGCAGCAGCTTTGTCTGCTGCCTCCTTGTTTTTGAAACTGTGGTCCAGCCAACCATGTGACATGGAGTGAGGTGCAACATACACTGCAGTTGGAAAAAAGTGTGCACATCCCCACAAAATTCTTCCCATAGAGCTGTTTGTTGGATGTCCAGAAACACACGGACTCCATATTCCACTGATGAGAATGGTTGGGAGTGCAGCGTGTTAATGTACTGGTTGCATCGCGCTTGCCAAGTGAGGATTTCCAGGGAAATAGTGACCGCCAGTTTTTTAAATTTTTTTTTCTATTCCGCCAGTTTCTCTGGGGCGTTTTCAAACGTTTGAGGCCGCGGGCCTACCACCTGCTCCTCTTACCTTACTTTCCCAACTGCTCCCTGACATGGACGCAGACTAATCTCCTCTGTGAGATTATCAAACTAGAATCAGACTTGAATTGAATAAGTTGCAAAAGTGATTGCAACTAGAGAGAAAAGTCCACTTTATTTTTGTTTATCTACTTCATATATACATTTATTACTGTATCCTAGTTTAGTGATGCTTTTTATTTTACTATGTTTTAGAAGTTTAGTACACATTTTTATTCCAGATACTTGATCTGGTTAATAAATTTATGTACACTTTGGTTAATATAATCAAGATCTAAAAAATTATTTAATGCTGAAATCAATTATTACACAAAAAAAATGTTTATTGCTGTTCTCATGGTTGTAGGAATTATATCAGCGATTAAAGATTGTTATCTAGATTAAATCATTTTCATGTATCTCTTATTAGGATGGATGTATTTGACTACATAGTCTAGATTGTTATCTATGGATCTCAATTATATGGCCAATGCTGAGGATTTTATAGAAAAAAAGTATTTAAAATTTTTTATTACTCTCATCTTAATAAAAAATTATGTAATGATCTCTTTAGATACTGTTTAAACTGTCTTTGGGTAATATTTGTAATCCTCTCAGTAAGCTCTCGCTCAAAAAATTAATATTATCCCATTATATGTTCTGTGGGTCTTTCATATAAAGTGGCAGACATCTCATTTTTCAATGTTCTGAAGTATGTATTTCTCAGATACAATATTTATCAGGCCTCTAACTGGATATTTTTACCCTGGATGGATGACAAAACTTTCCTCCTTTTTGTTTAGATTTATTCTAAATGTTGAAATAACTTCCTGTTTCCTTTTCCTTATTAGTTAAAATATGGCTCCCCTGTAATCAGCACCAATGTATGCCTTGCTGTCTTTTTGCACAAGGTTTTTTAGCTGAAATATGAATATCATATATAATCTATGATGACAACTATCCCTGTCAATTTCTATAACAAAAGATTACAGCTGCACTAAAGATAATTTGAATAAAATAAAAGTGAACCAATTTTTTAACATTTTTAAAGAAGTAAACATAACAACAAGTCTGTAAAACTATATCTTTTTTTATTAATGAGATAAGGTAATTTAAAAATTAAGAGAATATTAGAATACATAATGTAAAATTGGGATTTACAATCGTCTTTTATTAAAAGTAAGGTTGTATGTTCTCTTATATGATGAAATGAAGATGATTTATTCCAAAACAATAAGACTATCTGTTATTTATAACTTTGTCTATACAAGGCAGCCTCTTACCTATTAACTTCATTCAAAATCTTCAATCCTAAATAAAAAACTAATAATAATAAACTTAATGGCAAACTGAAAACAACTTTATATTAGCTTTCTAGGGATTTTGAATGTTAAATTTCTACAGTTTTCTTTTTTGATGCTGAAATCCTGACGCTGTTAGGTGCTTGAAGATGCTGTTTGCACAGGATTTCAACAATAGAGCAGTCAAAGGAGTATTAAAACTCTTAACATCTTTATAAGTTTCAATAAAGGGAATATTGTAGACCATAAGGAGAAATCGATTTTGAGATAATTTTATTAATATGAAAACTTAAAAATCAAAAAGAGAGAAACCCTATTAAACCAGCGCCTCATAGTATTTACACTACTCTGGGGCTAATGGTGGGATATAAGAAATTCATGTAAAATAGGGGGAGATCTTGTTTTGGCTAAATGACGATTTAGCCTATCACCACTTTTGAGAAGTTTTTTCACCTCAGTAAGGCTTTACTTTAGATATTGAATTGGTAGCCAGAATAACATAATCATGGGATAGCATTTTAATCTAATCCCGCTAATTGGCCATCATAGATAGCTTGGCAGTTTGGGTGATTACCAAAGTTATTAGAGGATGATTGGTTAATAAAATATTTAAGTTCCCTTGAACCCCCTTCAGGTCTATAAAAGGGTTGGTTTCCTTAGGAAGTTGTAGTAAATTTAAGCTGTCATGAGTGCGGACTTTAAGGACAGGTTGTCTATTTCTCAGGGGGTCAAAGCAGCCCCCTCATCTCAAAGTGCTCTATTTAAATAAATACGTGGAGTAAAATAAATACTCCAATTAATATAATTCCGCTGTGAATTGGAAGTGGAGTTTAAAATAAAACTTAAATTATATACACCAGAGCTTTCTTAAAGGCTAGTTGATCCTCCAGGTTTTCTAAAATTACACTCCCTTCAAGAATGTTGGGGGGCGAATAAGTTTGTAGGAACCGTCCATGTACTCAATTGATGGTAATCCCAGGAATAGGAGACTTGATGGAATATTAATCACCTTTTATAAGTGAAGTGAAAGATCCTTCCCAGATGGACCCAAGCTTCTCACATCTGGGGGTGATTCAATTTTGGTAATACAACAATAAGTCAAAGACTTTGAAGAGGGTAAAGGTGGTCTGAGCTCATTAGCTGCTTGGTCCTCTTTTATGATGGTTTTCGCTAAATTAGTCATAGCATCAGATTGTAGTTGGATGATATGTTGGTCCAGCTTCCTCATGGCCTGTCAGTATCATCCATCACAGCGTAAAAGACATCTATATCTAGGTGAGCAGGTACTTCAGGTTCTCAACCATATAGAACTTGGAAGGGAGACATCTTGAGAATCTGGTGATAACTAATCCAATAGGTCATAAGGGCACTGGGAAAGAGCTGATACCATTGAAGAGGGGCAGATGTGGTTATTTTTCTTAGTATTGATACTAAATATCCATTCACTCTTTCTACAGTACTATTTGTAGAAGGATTATAGGGAGCTGAGAAGAGTTGCTGTGCTCCTGTGAAGGTAGCCAGTATTTTGAGTACTCTAGAAGTAAAGTTCTTCCCGCTGTCACAGAGAAGGACTTGTGGGCAACCATGGCGGGTGAAAATTGACTGATGGAGGAAAGTAGCGGTAGCTTTAGTAAATTTGGGATGGGAGAGCCACTGCTTCAATACTTCTTGTTAAGTGATCGATACTTACCAGTTGTAGCAAATCCCACTGGTAGTCTGGAGAAGGGGACCTACCACATCTACATTTACCGTGTGGAATGGATGCAAAGTGGTAGTAGGTTGATATTGGTACTTAGCCTTGTGACTAATATCTTTTTACAGATTAAGCAGGCCTCCAGCACTTTGATGGTATATTCCATAATTCCTTACAAGTAAAAAACGGTCTTTAATACACTCATAAGTTTTCTTCTCACCACCATGCTCAAGGATAGAGTGGGCCTCCATGATGGCAGGTACTAAATCTGAATTATGAAGATAAAGCCAGTTGGCTCCTACTTTTGCATAACTTCCCACTCTCTACCTTAGTATTGTGAGAGTGTATTACTAACATTTTTATTGGGAGCTTCTTCATCACAGGCGCCAGGGACATGAGTAAATAATGCAACCTCTCATCTTCACTGTTATCTAAATGAAGAACAGGTAAGCGAATTTCCCATCAACATTTATATGGTGGGTTCAGCCTGGTATTCAATCTTCATATCATATGTTAGAGCTTTAAAGCCAACAGGCAAGCTGTTATTAGGATCCATCATATTTTATAGACATTTCAAAGAAGCATGACCAGTAACCACGGTGAAGGTGGTTCCATACAGAAAGGGGAGGTAGTATTTCACGGCTAGTAGTAACAGCTAGGCACTCCTTCTCAGTGACGCTGTAGTTGCGTTCAGCATTTGAAAGCATCTTACTTAAGTATGACATGGGTTGATCCACGCCATTTTAATCAAATTGGGCCAGAAAGGCTCCAACGGCGTAATCAGAGGCATTGATAAACAGAAGAGAAAGGTTTACTATAGTCAGGGTGACGTAGAATGGGGCGTTCTTTAAGTGCCGTCTTTAGCATCTCAACGCAGCTTTTTGTTCAGCACCCTAAGAGAAAGTATTGTTTCAAGCCAATAAGCAAACATGGGGCTCACTTAGCTTAGCAAATCTGGGGTGAATTAATAGTAAAGTCCCATCATACTGAGTAAGTACTAGATATCTCGCAGGTTGTTGGGCAGAGGCATCTTAAAATTGCTTCACCTTATCTTGTAAGGGTTAAATTCCATCTTGTGAGAAGATGTCAGACATTTTGAAGTCTGATTCAAAGAAAAGAGTGGTTCAGAGGTAACTGATGAAAAATAGGCCAAAAGACCCAGGTCAATCCCAGTGGAACCCCGCATATTAAGGTAACACTCTTAGTAAAAATTTGGCAAGAAAAATGAGTTTAAGTACCAGGTTGCACTGAATTGTTATCTGAATTTAGAAAGTTCATTGGAAAGCTCCTCTCCAGGCCACTTCCACTATAGTACAGACTACACCGCAGAGACTGGCCCCTTTTATAGGGTCAGAGGGGGTCCAACCAAGTTCAAAATTTTCCAGACCACTGATTGAGTGAAATACATCATAACCTTACCACACAGATTTATTTTACCTGCCCTCCATCAGCCATCTTGTCAAAGTGAAGTGAAGCTTCCGT
Source organism: Massospora cicadina (assembly GCA_022478985.1). Taxonomy (NCBI): domain Eukaryota; kingdom Fungi; phylum Entomophthoromycota; class Entomophthoromycetes; order Entomophthorales; family Entomophthoraceae; genus Massospora; species Massospora cicadina. The sequence goes on from JAKSZP010010799.1 coordinate 89,722, forward strand.
GCTCCAATTTTTGAGTATAAAAATTCCAAAATTTGGATGTTACTAATCCAGCTGAACTTTGAGTCTTAACACTTTAAATTGATAAGTATTGACTTATAAAGAGGGTTTGTTACTTACCTCCCACGCCAACTAATAAAAAATATATATAAAACACAACTTTCTAGTTTTTAAAGTTATTTATGTCTATTATAATAAGTGGTTTTAATCCTTTTTGTTGGATTTTAAGCCTCAAATGGACCAGCAAGCTTAAAAATCCCCTAAAATCCAACAAGTGGTGCAAACTACAGGGGAACCTTTACATAACAAAAACAATAAAAAATGGTAATAAACACCCATCTAGCCTCTATTGAACTCCAGCTAGCTAGTGCTTTGTTTCGACTCAAAAGGCTTGAGCAGCACTCATTGCAAGGCCCTTATGGGGCCTCCTCTGGTATCCATAAACCACCTTTTAGGGAAAAGTTTACCCCAGGTGAGGGAAGTGTTGCTTATTTCCTCTTTATGTATGAAGTTGCTATGGAAGGGACAACGGATCATCTTAAAATCAAGTACTTCCTTCCCTGCTTGAGAAGTGGCACTCAAGAGATAAAGGTTCCGCACATAGTCACCCTCAGAACCTGGGCAGAGGTGAACCAAACACAAATTGAGGAATTCAGCTCCCTATAAATTTTAAACAGGATAAAACAGGCCTTTATGTGCCTTAACCTGCAACAAGGCGAATCCATCGCTTCTTTTGCTAAACTTTTTAACTATAAAGCTCAACCCTTATTGCTTGCTAAAAAGCTAACCCTGGAAGATGCTATTGCGGCTACCTTGGCAGGCTTGGCGTCCCATCCCTCCTTGTCAATGCATCTCTCTTCTTTGAAGCACTCATTTAGAAAGTTATGAGATATCAAGGAGGCCTTTCTTGAGGTGTCTGAGATTTATGAACTTGACCCTATGAAAGGGCCTTTGAGACAAGCATCTACGCCAAATAGTTTAGCCTCTAATATGTCTGCTTCCTTCTGGAATCCTGCTCCTAAGGAGTTGCTAAAATAAAGTGCTTCTTCATCCTATAACGATAATCAGATGGTTATTGCTGTGACGGGGCAATACTATTCTTCATCTTCAGCTCAAAAAACCCAGTTGGTGAAAGTAGTTTTCCCTTTTCCTTGACCATATTTTTTTCGAGAGCAGCCTTCTCATGTGATTTCAAAGCCTGCTTTTAAGCCTAAACCCCCTTATTGGGTGCTAATCGCCTCACTAACAATGGGTTAAATGACCAGGTCATAAAGGCTAAACTGCCTGTTTCACAAAAGCACATAGCCACTGAACTTAAAGTTGTTGAATTCAAAGCATCCACCTCCACAGCGTTACCTCCCTCGACCTCTTATCCAGCTAACTCTAGTCTGAAACCTATCTCCATGAGGCAGCATAAGTCTTCTACTTTAAAGGTCAAAAATAGAGCTGTCATAATTTTAACGCCTCCTTCAAAAAGTAAGGCGGATGAACAACCCCAGGACCAAGCCTGCCCTAAGGGAAGCCCTGAACCTACTTCACCCCCTATAGGTTCCCTAATATGCATCTTCAACCGCTCTGATGACGAACCTAAAGGAGGTGGTGAAGATGTGGATCATTATGTTCTAGGAGCCCCAAGTGAAGTGGAGGTACCCAACCAATTAATCCCAGAGAGATTGGATTGGGCTAGGATACCCCGCCAAACATATCTTTATCAGGTGTTGAGAGTCCTGGAGGTTATTGATACTGACAGTGACGCTGACCAGCTTATTGCCACAATGATCCGGCCCACTCATAGTGTGTATACACTACAGTCTATCTGGGATAAATTCCTTGAATCTGTTAAACGCCTTGCTTCTACTCTCCAGCTGAAGGAGTTCCTCTCTATTTCCCCAACTTGGGTGGAACTTTAACTATAGTGGAGGTCATTGTTAATAGAGTGCGGGTTAAGGCTAGTCTTGACACTGTGTCCCCTGTGAACGTTGTGTCATCCAAACTTATAAAAATTTAAGTTGGCCCCAGACCTCGACTATACACAATAGCTTGGAACTGTGGAACCAAACAACACTTGCGCCATTGGGGCTACTTATCTTTACCCATCCAATTTGGGAAACTTCTCCGCTCAGCCCCCACAGTGGCTTTGGCCAACAATAAGTATGATCTACTCATTGGTACCCAGTTCATGCTCGAATATGAAGGAGTTATTAACTTGAAGCAGGGCTATCTCTCCTTGCTTAACTACGAGGTTCCTCTGATTCTGGCTAATGATAAGCTTGATGAAAAAGATTATGCTTCAACAGTTGAGTTCCCCGCTTCCGCCTTATCATTACATTACACCACGGCAGAACTGCATACAAAAATGTTGCCTCAATCAGTGGACGCCCTATAGGGTATCCCTTTCTATTCCTCCGAAGAGGTAGTAATCAAAGCGGGTGTACAACGGGTAGTTGACATTAAGATTACCCTACAAGTCCCCCACAACTTCTTATTTCACCTGACTAGCATTAATGGAGTTAGTCCTTTGGAGCCCAGAGCTTTGCCAGGCGTTCTAGACTCTGCCTATCAACGACCTATCAGCCTTCTGCTAGGAAAAATCACCAAGAAGGATATGGACGTAAAAAAGCATTAGGAGATTGAAAGTGTATGCTGATTCCCCTAAAGAAATAAAACAAGTTCACTGTATTTAAATCAATGGCTGATATGGGCTTACCAGCAGACCAATCACTATGCACTCCTCCTACTGTTCATATTTCTGATGAACTAACCCTCGCAAAGCTTGACAAGGTCCAAACTTACTTAAGTCCTATAGCGACATCTTTTCTTCCTCTGACCCCGACTATGGGCACATGAAGGTTGGACTCATACTATTGATGTGGGGAATGCTCACCCTATCCTCTCCAAACTCTATCACAAATCCAAAGTTGAGGATATACAGATGCAGACGAATCTCAAAAAGCTAAACGCTGGGTTGTTGGTGCCTTCCCAAAGACCTTGGTCATCCCCGCTCCTATTTAAAAAGAAAAATAAAGGTCGTCAGGTAGTTATGGACTACCAATAACTGAACAACCTCACAAATAAGGACATTTATCTTATCCCCGCATTAATGACGCTCAGGCCCAACTCTCTGGGTCTAAGTTCTTTTCTGCCATGGACATGGCTAGCGGGTATTTACAGATGGACCTTTCTCCACAGGATCAGGAGAAGTGCGCCCTTATCTGCAGCGAGGGTTTGTTCCAAGCCACTTGGCTACCTCAGGGGTTGTGTAATGTGCCTGCTACTTTTCATCGGGCTATGATCACATTCTCCAAGACCATAAGTTGAGATGTGTGATTGTCTACCTCGATGACATCACAGTCTTCTCTAAGACATATATTGAGCATCCTACGCACCTAAAGGAGGTGTTCCAGCGCTTTTGGGCATCTAATATTAAACTAAAGCCCTCCAAATGTTCTTTATTTCAAAAGAAGTTGGAGCCTCGGGCACGTCATCTCTCAAGATGGGATACAACCTCTACAAGATATAGTTGAAGCAATATCCAAGATGCCTGCGCCCAAAACCTTTAGTGATATCCAGGTATTCTTGGGCATGATGGGGTATTACCATCAGTTCATCCCCAAGTTTACCCAGCTTAGTTTACCCCTCTTAAGTGTCTTGGCTAAGGACACCTCATTCTATTGGGGTGCTGAACAAAAGGTTACGTTTGAGACTCTGAAGGCACTAAAGAAAAAAGGCCAATACTCCGCCACCTTGACTATGGCAAGCCTTTCATATTGTTCACAGATGCCTCTGACTACCCAATTGGAGCTATCTTGGCTCAGTTGGATGAAAATGAAGGTGATCATCCTGTGTCTTATTTCAGTAAGATGCTCTCCAAATCTGAGCTCAACTACAGTGTCACTGAAAAGGGGTGCCTTTCTATATTGCTTGCTGTCAAATACTATCGCCCTTTTTTATATGGGACTTCTATAAAGTGATTACTGACCACGCATCCTTAAAGTGGTTACAAAATATGAAAGATCCCACGGGCGGTTGGCTCGCTGGGCTTTAAAGCTCCAGAACTACAATATGACCATTGAGCATTGAGCTAGAACGCGTCATATGAACGTTGATGGGTTAACTCGTCTGCCTTTCCTACACCTTGAAAATAGAGAAGCATTGAGGTTTCATACCTACTAATGACTCCTGACGCTTGGGATGATGAAGATGAGCCATTACAAAAGAAGCTTGCATGTCACTCCCGCAACACCAAGGTGGAGAGCAGGAAATTATACAAGAAAGTATGAGTAAACTGGTTGCCTTATCTCCGGCCATCTGAGCTAGTACCCATGATCATGGAGTCTCACACTATCTGAGCCATGGCGGAGTCTGGAAAACATATGAGTGTGTTAAAGAGCGGTATCACTAGTAGGGCATCATAAAGATAATAGCTGAATTCTTGGATGCTTTTCTGACTTGCAAAAAACAAGCCAGCTTCAAGAACTCTATCTAACCAACCTACGACGCCCCAAAAATCCTTCAAAAACATAAGTTTGGATGTGGTAGGATCTCTCTCAGACTATTGAGGGTAATCTATATATCTTGTTTGGAATAGATCATTTCTTTAAATGAGTTAAAGCTGTGGCTCTCCCTGCTCAGACTGCTAAGGCCACTGCCACCTTTCTATATCAATATATCTTTACGCGGCATGGTTGCCCGCAGGTCCTCCTTTGTGATAGTGGGAAAAATTATACCTCCCAAGTGGTAAAACTCCTCGCCACCTCCATGGGAGAACAACACTCTTCTTGGCCCTTATAATTCATCCACCAATGGTGCCGTCAAAAGAGCAAATGGGACCCTGGTCTCTATACTTAGTAAAATGGTCAACTCTGACCCTCCTCACTGGGATCTTTATATAACCAGTGCCGTCATGACTACCATATTAGCTACCATTGCATCCTTATGATGTCCCCTTTCTGTTTGTTACATGGTTGAGAACCTGGGTGCCTGCTTTAATAGACAGAAATGTTTTCTCTGCTCAGACTGATCTAGATCAGGCCATGAAGAAGTTGGCGCAGCACATCATCCAATTACAGCCTGAGGCGATGACTAATTCAGCAAAAACTGTCACTAAAGAAGGCTAAGCATCCAATGAGCTTCAGCCACCACACCCTTCTTTCCAAGTGGCAGACTTGGTTCTCTACTACCACAAACAATCATGCCTCGAAAGGAAAAGCTTGGATCAATCTGGGAAGGCCCATTTGTAGTCTTATATAAGCGAGGGGATAAGTATTCCATTAAGTCCCTTGCTTCTGGCCTTACCATAAACTGAGTTCATGGATGGTTCTTGCGATTTATTCATCCCCTACCACTCTTGAAGGAGGTAATGTCAGACAATTACAAGTCCAATGTATAGAAAGGAATGGTTCAGAGGTAAGTGATGAAAAAACTGGCCAAAAGACCCTGGTCAATTCCTGTTGGAACCCCTCAAATTGGGATAACATCTTTAATAAAAATTGGGCAAGCAAAATGAGTTTGGGTGATCAGATTGCACTGAATTGTTATCTGACTGAAAAGTTCATCGGAAAGCTCCTCTCCAGGCTACTTCCACTATAGTACAGACTACACCGCAGAGACTGGCCCCTTTTATAGGGTCAGAGGGGGTCCAACCAAGTGCAAAATTTTCCAGCCCACTGATTGAGTGAAATACATCATAACCTTACCACACAGATTTATTTTACCTGCCCTCCATCAGCCATCTTGTCAAAGTGAAGTGAAGCTTCCGTGCTCCAATTTTTGAGTATAAAAATTCCAAAATTTGGATGTTACTAAGCCAGCTGAACTTCAAGTCTCGACACTTTAGATGATAAGTATTGATTTATAAAGAGGGTTTGTTTCTTACCTCCCACGCCAACTAAAAAACCTATATAAAACATAACTTTCTAGTTTTTAAAGTTATTTATCTCTATTATAACAAGTGGTTTTAATCTCCTATTTGTTGAATTTCAAGCCTCAAATGGACCAGCAAGCTTAAAAATCCCCTAAAATCCAACAGATGGCATGGACAATAAAATCTCATTATATTGATAGAAAGTGCACTTGGAAGTTCTTTGCTTAATGTTAGATACACGCAGACGTTGAAAGACTTCCTTTAGTTGAGTAAAATGCTTATTGAAAGCTTTAGTATAAATCATGTGTCATTGAGAAAGACTATCACGCACCTAAGCTTTAGATCCTGTAGGATATGATCCATCACTTGTTAGAATAGGGCGTATTGCACATCCCTTGGGGTAACTGGGTGGGCTATAATAAGCCTTCACTGCAAATGATAGCAAAATTCTCATGATTTTGAGGGAAAAGATCCATCTGCCAGTATTTAGTAGCCAGATCCATAGTGAAGAAGAATTTGGAGCCAGAGAGTTGTGCAAGTGCATCACAAATGCAAGGGATAGGATAACTGTCTTTCTTAGTGAGGTTGTTCAATTTTTGGTAGTTCATAACTACCCAATGACATCCATTCTTCTTTTTAATGAGTAATAAAAGAGACGCCCAAGAGCTTTGGTAGGGGAGTATAACCCAGCGTCTAGCAGCTGCTTAAGCTCCATCCTCATCTGTTGTTCTATAACCTTTGACCTATGATAGGGTTTAGATCGAATAGGACTGGCATCTCCAAAATCAATTTTGTGACTCCAATCCTTCATGCCCCATAAGCATGATCAAACTTAATGAAATTATCATTTTAGGCAAATAGTATGGAGTGATCTTCTTCAAGCTCGTCCAGGGTTAGTCATCTGGGATAATAACATCAGGAAGAGCACAACACAGTTTGTCAGTAGGTAGGCCCAACTCTAACATAGACCTATTGCAATGAACTTTCTCAATATCATCAAGGGGAATTAGCAGACCTTTTCCTATCTCTCCTGTGCTTCTTAACAATACAGTCTTTTTTAGTAAGATTCCCCAGCATATTATTGATGGGTCACTGGCAAGCAGGATCTATTATTCCAGGCAATACTTGGGGCTCTATATGACCAATTCCATCAATACTTACTATGTGGAATAAGCAGTTCTTGGAGATTTGTAAAGTAATTTTGGTGTTGATCGCCCGTTGTTCCCCAGACTTAATTAGGACTTCTCTGAGGCATAAAAAAGAATGCCCTCTGAGGCGTTCGCTGACTGAGGCTTCTTTTTTATATTGCGCCCAGATGTTGTGTAGTGCAGTGATAGTGCAGATTATGGGTACTCAACCAAGCAAGACTATTCTTTTTTGTTAGGTTCTTTATTTGTTTAAAACCAGAAGCACCTCAAGGTTATCCGAGGAGAAATATCCTTGTTTCAGGTTGATAATTCAGTTGTACTCAATCATGAATTGAGTGCTAATAAACGTATGTAATGAGTGCCCTCCAAGGTCACAGCAGGGGCTACCATAATAAGCTTTCTAAACCTAATAGGTAACGAGGAGTATGCCCCAATAGCGCGTGTTTGCAGGACCTTCAGCTCCATTCTCTTGAGAGTAGTCAAGATCAGGCGTCAACTTAATTTTCTTAATATGTTTATAGGAGGTTAAATTAATTAAGGAACCAGTGTTAAGGGTGGCCATGACCCACACCTTGCTGATGACTACTTCCACCTGAGTTGCAGTCCCACCAAAACTAGGGGGAGAGTAAAAACCTCCTTAAGACGGAAAGTAGAGCAAAGTTTTTTTACCAGTTTCAAGGGTAAAGATCTTTGATAATTTGCAACATATGAATATGCTTAACAGGGCGAATCAACAAGGAAAGGAACTGGTCAGAATCACTAGTATCAATAACCTCAGGGCCTACTAGAACTTGGCTAAGGTAGGTGTCATGAGGTTTCCCAACTTTATTTAATCTGTCAGGGTTTAGCCATTCCAGTATTCCTACTTCCATTGGGGCTCCCAGGACGTAGTGTCCCACATCCTTGTAACCCCCTTCAGATTTGTCATCCAAGGGGTTGCCTACACAGGCCAGTGGAATGATAGGAGGGAAGTTCAAGCCAGGCACTCAGTTGATTAACCGTATTAATAAAACAGGAATTGGCAACATGTCCTTCCTTGGGGCCGTAGATGTCCTTATAACATTCATCTATCACTTTAGTTGGTGGACAAGGCGTTGCATTTTCAATGAGATTTTGAGCGCTTTGGTAGCTAGCTTTAAAACTTTAGCCTTGTATGGCGAGGAATATTTTATAGTCGCACCAAAGGAGCAGTTTTAAAAGGTGAACAGGCACAGGTGTGTCATGATGGTCGCCGTGGCCTCCGTCCACTGGCCTATGGATGAGAGATCCACAATGGTTAGGACTTGGGGTTCCACCACAACTCCTTGAGTAGTCTCAACTTTATGAAAATCTGCAACATATATTAAAGCCTCCTTTATGTCATGGACATTCTGTAAGTAGTGTTTAATAGAGATTATATGCCTGGCTAAGGAAGGGTGAGAAGCCAAGCCAGCAGCATGGAAGCAACGGCGTTAATGAGAATTAGCATGTTAGACATTAACAGCATCTAAGCGGCTAAATTAGATCCGCTTAGCAAAGGAGGTACCCAGTTCTCCTTCATAAATGATAAGGCGCATACAGCCTGTTTTTCCTTGCTTAAACTCTTCTTTAAACCAAATATATCTAGATGAGCTTCCTCAACCTCTACCTAGGTACTCAGAGTGTCCATATTAGGGACTTCATCTCTTAAACCATGTGACTTAAGCGAGGGAGGATGTGCTAAAATTTTTGTTGGTCAGTCACGCCTTCCATGGAAGATTTATAGACATATCCAGTGAGGTAAAGCTACCCTCACCTGGGGTGAACTTGTCTTTAAAGGGGGTTTAAAGGGGACAACAGGGGCATCCCCATATGTAGTGGAAGAGGGGCTTTGTTCAAGATTTTTAAGGCTAATAGAGCGTTGGCTTGTTGCTGTTAGAGGACAACTAATATCTTAGTTCATTTTCAGCGGAAAATGTAGGAGGGCTACTCACTTATATGTCCTCCATCTGAGATAGAATATTGTGGTGCACAGGTGCCCCTATAGTTAGCACCATTTGTTGGAATCCAGGCGCTGTTAGGTGCTCGCAGATGCTTTTTTCAAAGGTTTTTAAGAATAGAGCAGTCGTAGGAGTATATTAACTCTCAATAACTGTTTAGAATTTAATAGAAATACATACCACCCAAAAAATGATTTTTAGAAATTTTAGATATTTAACTTAGGGATTAAAAGAGAAAAACCCTCTAATTAGCACAACCTAGTAATTACACTACTCTGAGGCTAGTGGCGGGTTTTGAGGGAATATAAGTTAGGCGGTAGAGATCTTTTTTTTTAGTACTAGATGGTCCCAACCCAAGGGGGGGGGGATTCATCGATGTAGGCGGTAGAGATCTTAAATTCAGCTAAATAAAAATTTACCCTATTGCTACCCTTGTGAAGTTTTTTACCTCAGTAAGGCTTGAATTTTGATATAGAATTAGTAGCCATAATGACATAATCATGGGGTAGAATTTTTAATGTAATCCCACCAATTGGCTATCTTAGACATCTTGGCAGTTTAGGCGATTACCAGAACTCTTATGGGATAGTTGGTAAAGAAAATATTTCTGTTCCCTTGAACCTCCTTCAGGTTTGATAATGAAGTTGGTTTTCAGGAAGTGGTAGTAAATTCAAGCAGGAAGGAGGGCGGACATCAGGGTCAGTTTGTTATTTCTTTAGGAAAGGTTCAATGCAACCCCTTATCTTAAAGTGTCCTATTTGAGTGAATATTTGGAGTAAAATCATTACTCTAATTGACATGTTCCAGGAAGAATTGGAAGCGGAATTTATAATAAAATTTAAAGTATATGACACCGGTGAATTCTTACAAACTAGTCAAACCTCTAATTGTCCAACATTTGGCTTACTTTAATTAGACTACAAGCCGGGCTTTATTTGCAATTGGTCTCAAAAAAGTCTTAAATTTGTAGTTGTCAACTTTGAATCGATTCTTGATTTTTTAATTAACACATTAAATTGGGATTAGCTCATTTAACTGGGAGAGGGGATTCATCAGGTAAATCTATAGGTCAGAGATATGATAAAGCTTTGAGTATAATATTTTCAATGAGAATATTTTTTTATCCCTCACAGCAGTCAAATATTGCATTTACAATAGTCACCCCGTCTCCCTTAGGCTAGTTAAGTTGTTAAATTTATTGCAGGGAAGGCCGACCATGGGACGGACACTTCTGAATATGACTCAGACGAGACAAAACTTAGTACCAGGGGAGGCACCCTAGAGAAGCGATGCTATCTCTTGTTGCCAGCGGGAACGCCACTTATGGGAAGGGGGAGGGAACGTGTGTAGGGGACGTAGCCACTATTGAGCACGTGTGGAGGAAGGGGTCTGATTTGATGAACCAGACTGGGAACCAGGAGGAGACCAGCTGTCAGCGACGCGGTGGGAGATATCCAAACATCCACGCTTACAAGTGATCCACCAAATGAGACTGGAATCTGTAGACAGCTTCAGGGAGGGTGGGGATGGATCCAGCGATGGCATCCAAGACAATCGTGTGGATAGTCCACATGGCGATTGCAACCACCAGAGCACGGAGGGAGGGTGGGAGGGGGAGGCCATTGATGAAGCAAACATATCTCTTGACAGACTGAAGGGATGTGTTTGATCCTGGCCTAGCAGACGTTGGACTTCGCGCCATATTACTTTAGAGGTGGAGCACTTCTCCAGGCGGTGAAACAGCGTTCCATACTGGCCACACATGACACAGGATGAGTGTAAAGCATTAGAGCGCTCAGCTGTATGATACACCCGCCTCAGGCAGCGCCACACATGGGAGCAGACTTGAGGCTGCAACAGAGGATGGTGTGCATATTTACAGATAGTCTTTTGGGTCTCAGTGGAATAAGGGATTTCCATCATGTCCAGGTAGTCCATCCTGGATAGGACTTAAGGTCGAATGGGGATCACGCCATCATGGATGGGTAGCCCCTGTACCTCTTGTGTGAACTGAGGAGAGGGGCGGCCTCTTCGGGTTGTATGTCCACTAATACAAATTCTCCACTCTGCGCTTCGCATGGAGAGTAGGATTTGTTTGTAGTGGGTTTTGGTCCCATATGTATCTGTGGCCGATGTGTGTGATGCGAGGTATTTCATCAGGGAGTGGGGTTTGATGGATTGTTGAGGCCCAAGGCTCAGGAGAAGTTGGACCGGGCCGCGCGGGACCAGTGTTGGGATGGGAGTGTAGGAGCAGTGACGGCCGCAATCCAGGTGCCCAGGATTTTGGCGGCATGGGCTTTGAAGTCAAGCAGGCCCATGCCACCTTGATGATGAGGGCCAAACATGACCTCTAGCCATACTGGTGGAGGGCGGCCTGACCAAAGCCAACCTTGTAGCAAAGCATACAGGGATCTGAAGAAGTTTGGTGAGAAGGGGATGGCGTGGGCTCCGAACCAGACTTTGGATAGGAGCATAGAGTTGGCTAGAACAACCCTGCCAGTGAGGGTAGTAGGGTGGGCTCTGAGAGAGGCGATTCGCTTCATCACGTTGTCCAGTATATGGCACTCCATTACTGCTGACGCATATCCGCCTGCCTCCATCCACACGCCCAGATGGCGTACCGGTCCTATGGTAGGTCGTGGCACAAAGGGGAGCACCAATGGAGCGGTGTGTTTTAAGTTAGTAAGGCGTGGACGTGGGCGAGCAGATGGGCCGGGTTGGGAACTACTTGCTGGGGCCCAGCAGTTCTGAAACTGACCAAGGAGGATGATTTCGGTTTTGGTGGCATTCAGTGCCGCGTTGCTTACCCAGGAAGATTCCTGGATGAGGGCTTCAAGAGCGCGTGCATCTTTGTTATTAGACACCCCCACCACGCAATCATCTGCAAATGCCATCATCTTGACTGGGGTTTGGCCTGGCACATGGACCCCAGTGAGTTGGGCATTCACATTTCGCAGTAGTGGGTCAAGGCTGAAGTTGTATAAGAGTGGGCTGAGGGGGTCCCCTTGTCGCAGGCCCCTTTGAGGATGAACTACATCCGTTAGGAAACCTGGGCTGCGCACTGCCATTTTTGCAGATTCCGTGAGCAGCATCACCCAGTTAATGAAGCGGGGAGGTAGGCGGAATTGTTGGAGGCAGGCCCTAAGGTATTCCCAGTTTACTCTATCATAGGCCTTTTGTTGGTCCAAGAACACAAGTGTCCCAGAGGCTGTGAACTGACACACATTAGCCACAGAGTGCATGTTATCCCAAATCGACCTTCTGGGGATGAAACCAAATTGTACTGAGGAGATGGTGGCAGATGCTACAGTCCCTAAACGGTTAGCCATGATTTTGGTTAAAGTTTTGGTGTCTGTGTTTGTTAGAGAAATGGGGCGCCAGTTGGCTAAGTCTAGCCTATCCCTTTCTTGAAGAGTGTGACCGTAAAGGCCTCATGTCCTCCTGGTAGGAGGCGTGTTTCCAACAGGCTTTGGTTGAGTGAGGCTAGCAGCAATGGGGATATATATTTAAAGTATTTTTTGTAGAACTCATATGGAATGCAATCTGGGCCTGGGCATTTTTGGTTTGGCGCACCACGAATGGTAGACCATAATTCGTTCAGAGTAATTAAATTCATTTTTTACAGGTATCAGAAAATGGTGCAGATATGAGCTCGGTCAAGAAATTCCGCCATTTCGGCCAGCTGAATTGGTTCAGCTTGGTATAACTCAGAGTAATATCTTTGCATTTCGATTGCCACTTTGGCTGGTGTGTCCACAATAGAATTATCCGATCTTCAAACCTGTGTGCAGGCCACGCTCTGGTGTGGTGCAAAAATTTTTTTAAAGAAGTATGCGGTGCACTTGTCACCTTTAGTGATGCGAGTGGCCCTGTATTGGACACAAACCCGATGTTTGTGTTGCCTTTCAAGTGCGTTGAGGTGGGCGGCTGCCTCTGCCCACTTCTGGCCCTATGCAGGGCTATATCCTGAGGCTGGAATGTTGGACTCCAAGTGGGACAATTCTGCCAGCGCACGCAATATAACCGCCGATGTGGCTCATGAGCATCTGGATGAGAGGTGGCGAGAGTGGCAGATGGTATCCTCTTTGAAGCTGCCTATGTGGAGATGGGGTCCACGCAAGTGGGTGCAACAAACAATTTTGCCAAAGTTGCCTCTTCCACCCATGTGGAAAATCCTGGCGACGCGAGCTCTGGGGGTGTATTTTGCACCAATGTGGGGCCTTTGCAACTGTGACGGGTAAGTGGTATGTTATTGAGACCAGTCGGTGGTCAGAGAATCACTTTTCGTTGTTTTGAAGTGGGAGATGTGGGGTTGGAATTTCGCTGGCGCTAGAATAAGGTCGATGCGGGTCATGGACCTTAATTGGCCGTTGTGGACGTGGGGATGCATCATATTTTTGAGCAGTGGGGCATGTCGTGGCAGCGCATCCATTAACCCAAGGGTGGCTTTTAGAACGCGTAGTTCTACATGACCCTGTGGGGCGTGGGGTGAGGGTGGCCACCAGTCCGTTGGTGAGGTTAGCCAACAGTTCATGGCACCAATCAGGAAAGAATCAGGGGGTAGCGGGAGGGATTTGACTGATGAGAAAAATTCCCGATGCTCATGTGCACCATTTGGGGCATAAATGTTGACGATTGTGTGTGCAACATTGGCCCATGAGAAGGTGACAACGAGCACTCAGCCATTTAGGAATGTTTCTGAAGATGTAAATTTGAAAAAATTGTTTTTGAATTAGCACCCCACAGTGCTTAGACCAAAAGGATAGGGATTGTAGGAGCATTGTTTTCCAAGCTTCCTCAGAACCTCATGGACAGTGGGACTCCTGGATGGCCAGGATATCCACAGGTAAATTGATTTTAAAAACTCAGTTTCCTAGCCTGGGACGGGGAGGCCTTGAGTCCGGCGATATTCACCATCCCTAGAGTGAAGGTTTCCCCATTGCACCTTAGGTGTGAGGGGTGGGCCCCCAGGCCTACCAGCCTCTTCAGGTCCCCACAGGCTTTCACAGCAGCGTGGGTATTAGCAGCAATACTATCAGGGTTTTTGTTAATTTTTGCGGAAAGAGTCATGTTGGCTTTGGCCTTCGCTTTTTTTTTCAACATCGGACAAATTTTTTGTGGTGCGGATAAGTTTGGTGCACCATTGAGTGGGGCAAAAAAAATTTTTGGTTGGGATAGGTCCCAAGTTGGTTTTTACTGGGGCTTGGGTGCAGCGATTGGGTGACATCAAATCTCCCATTGGATCCTCAGATTGAGTAAACCATTCAGCATGGGCCTCCCAATCTGATTGGGTGATGGATTCCTGAGTCGCTTCCACTGTGAAGGTCTCCATATCCTCCTGGCGTTGTGAGTGTGGGATGGTGGTGGTGGCCTTGGCCGCTTCCTTGGCCGCAGTCCTATGGGCCTGCTTGGCCTTCTTCCACTCCTGCGGGGAGATGGGCTTTACCAATAAGTAGCAGCCTTGTGCTCCCCACAGGAAAGCCTCCTTGGTGCTTGCGGTTGGTTCGTAGTGCGCCTCTCCGCTGGTCATGGCCGCTGAGGGGTGCTCTTGGAATGTGACGCCCTCTTTGATGGGGCATGCATGCGCCTTATGGCCGAACGCATCACAGTGGGTGCAAATGGGGGTGCGCTGTCCACAGTTACCTGGAATGGGTGGGTGGTGTGCCCTGTGATGTCAATAAAGGTGGTGTGTGGGATCTGGGTTAGGTCCTTCACGATCTCCTCAATTGGGGTCAGAACTGCGATGGCTTTGCTGGTGCACAGGTGTGGCATCAGCGTGAAATGTTGCATTTCAAAAGATTGTATTTTGCCATATATGGCGAGACCATCTTTCAGGTGTTGCTCCAAAATGTCACGTTTTACTGTAGTAGGCAAAAAGTCAAACGTGAGGAAAATTCAATTTTGATTTTGTTTATCTGGTGTGTTTAGTTTCTGATGACCCGTTGCCCTTTGGGGAGGTCAACTACTATGCGCACCGCTGCAGCCTCGTCTGCTGCTATTTTGCTTTTGAAACCTAGGTCCAGCCAACCACGTGACATGGAGTGAGGTGCAACGTACACCGCGGTCAGGAAAATTTTGTGTACATCTTCACAAAATTTTTCCCATAGAACCGTTTTTGGATGTCCAGATACACACGGACTCCGAATTCCATCAATGAAAGTGGCTGGGAATGTGGCGTGTTGATGTACTGGTTGCATCGTGCTTGCCATGCGAGTATCTCGGGGAAATTGTGACCGCCAGTTTTTTTAGATTTTTTTTTCTATTCCGCCGGATTCTCCAGGGCGTTTTCAAACGTTAGAGGCTGCGGGCCTTCCGCCTGCTCCTCTTGCCTTGCTTGCCCAACTGCTCCCAGACATGGGCGCCGACTAATCCCCTCTGTGAGATTATCAAACTAGATTTAGTCTTGAATTGAATAGGTTGCAAAAGTGTTTGCAACGAGAAAGAAAAGTGATTAGGCTAGTTAAGTTAGTGCCGTTAAGTTTGGTATATAATTAATATATAAGTATTTGGGTTATTGTCCAAGGTCAATTAATTATATAATATTTCACCCCTCCTTAACTAGATTTAAAGTACTGATAGTTGTTCTGCAGTATATGATAGTTAATATTCAGAAATTTTATCTGTGAGCCATTGAATTTATGTGAAGGGTAGCTATTTTTGATAAAGGGCATAAGGACTTGGCATATACCCTATTAACAATACAATCCTTGGCAATATTATCTGTAGCATATAAATGCAGTTCAGCACATAATGTCAATGATAGTTATACAAAAAAGTAGTGGAATATTAGCCTTGTGCCAGCGAAGGTGATACAATGATAATTATCCTGACAGGTATGTGGATGGGTCAAACTGTTATTTAGAGTCCTTAGAGATGGTTCAAGATGAAATACCTGTACAACTATATAATGTGGCACATGTCAACTTAAAATTCATGAGAAATATTATATGAAAGCAACAATGATCTTGGCGTTAAACTGTATTGATGATACCAGCTGGATGAGGGTGTCATGTGTCACCACAGTGTCAGCATCCGCCATCAGCCTAAACTCATATAAATGGATGTCAACCTCGATGTCATATTTGACATGGTGGTGAATCTCCATCAGCAGTTTACAGTGGCAATACTGATGATTCTTGTGACAATGACCTTCGTTAGGAACAGCTTGAGTCATCAAGGGTGGTAGGGTAAAAACAATCTTATGTGTCAGGGAAGATGCAGGTTGAGGTAAGATTTTTTTTTCCATACTAAATGAACGCTCTCATTAATGGGTGCCAATTATAACTTTTTTGGCAGTAAGTAGCATACAGATGCACTTGTTGCTGCCCTCTTGAGAACTCCCTTATTAATGACCTTTTGTCTCATCCTGAAAGGAGGTAATTAAGATTAGTTTTGTTAATGACTTTTCCAGAAGGTAAGTGGAGTTGTTTATGAACACGTTGCTAAGCTGATTAATTAAGTCCAATTCTATGGCTAACTGTGACATCTTATCCTTATGAGCTGATATGTACACATCGACTTTAAAAGGTAGAGGTTGTTAAGCTGGGTGGTAAACTTTTCAATAAGCCGCGGTGCCAGCCCCTTATGATGCCATCAATGTAGAAGTCTAACAGCACTTCAAATAACAATTTGGGGTGATAAGACTGAAGTTTAGAGTAGGTCTGAGGATGCTCCCAGGGTTATTGGGAAAATTATTATAGGATTGATTTTGGTGGCAGTAACTTCAATTTTTGAAGTATTAACCTCATAGCTGCAGATGATTTTGTCAGTTTCATACATGGTATAGGCTTAAAGTTGGATCTCTTATAGGAAGTGCCCAATAAATTTTTATTTAGATTTGATGTTAGTATTATGGAATGAGGCTACTCTAATAACATCAATAATAATGGGATAGACAGCATGGGAGTTGCAAACTTGGTTGATAGTGTGGTCTCACTTGTAAAATCGACTGTCCCAAAGTCTGAGTTTGGCATTCCTTTGATATCTGCTGACTCACAGTAAAGATTAAATAAAAGGTTTTAAATGTGGTATTCATCTTGATAGATCAAAGGTGAATCACACGGCCTAAGTTGAAAATGTTTAAATTTAAATTTATTGCAGGAAGGCTGACCATGGGATGAACACTTCCGAATATGACTCAGGATAGATGAACTTAGTACCAGGGGAGGCACCCCAGAGAAGCGATGCTATCTCTTGTTGCCCGGGAACGCCACTTATGGGGAGGGGAGGGAACGTGTGAAGGGGCCGTAGCCACTATTGAGCACGTGTGGAGGAAGGGGTCTGATTTGATGAACCAGACTGGGAACCAGGAGGAGACCAGCTATTGGCGACGCGGTGGGAGATATCCAAACATCCACGCTTGAAAGTGGTCCACTAAATGAGACCGGAATCTGTAGACAGCTTTTGGGAGGGTGGGGATGGAGCCAGCGATGGCATCCAAGACAATCGTGTGGATAGTCCACATGGCGATTGCAACCACCAGAGCATGGAGGGAGGGTGGAAGGGGGAGGCCATTGATGAAGCAACCATATCTCTTGACAGACTGAAGTGTTGTGTTTGATCCTGGCCCAGCAGACGTTGAACTTCGCGCCATATCACTTTAGAGGTGGGGCACTTCTCCAGGCGGTAGAACAGCGTTCCATAATGGCCACACACGACACAGAATGAGTGTAAAGCGTTAGAGAGCTCAGCTGTATGATAAACCCGCCTCAGGCAGCGCCACACATGGGAGCAGACTTGAGGCTGCAACAGAGGATGGTGTGCGTATTTCCAGATAGTCTTTTGGGTCTCAGTGGAATAAGGGATGTCCATCATGTCCAGGTAGTCCACCCTGGATAGGACTTGTGGTCGAATGGGGATCACGCCATCATGGATGGGTAGCCCCTGTACCTCTTGTGTGAACTGAGGAGAGGGCGGCCTCTTTGGGTTGTATGTCCACTAATACGAATTCTCCACTCTGTTCTTCGCATGGAGAGTAGGATTCGTTTGTAGTGGGTTTTAGTCCCGTGAGGACCTGTGACCGATGTGTGTGATGCGGGTATTTCATCAGGGAGTGGGGGTTTGATGGATTGTTGAGGCCCAAGGTTCAGGAGAAGTTGGAGCGGGCTGCGCGGGACCAGTGTTGGGATGGGAGTGTAGGAGCGGTGACAGCCGCGATCCAGGTGCCCAGGA
Source organism: Massospora cicadina (assembly GCA_022478985.1). Classification (NCBI taxonomy): domain Eukaryota; kingdom Fungi; phylum Entomophthoromycota; class Entomophthoromycetes; order Entomophthorales; family Entomophthoraceae; genus Massospora; species Massospora cicadina. The sequence continues at coordinate 107,859 of JAKSZP010010799.1, forward strand.
TCTTGGCAGCATGGGCTTTGAAGTCAAGCAGGCCCATGCCACCTTGATGATGAGGGCCAAACATGACCTCTAGCCATACTGGTGGAGGGCGGCCTGACCAAAGCCATCCTTGAAGTAAAGCATACAGGGATTTGAAGAAGTTTGGTGAGAAGGGGATGGCGTGGGCTCCGAACCAGACTTTGGATAGGAGCATAGAGTTGGCTAGAACAACCCTGCCAGTGAGGGTAGTAGGGTGGGCTCTGAGAGAGGCGATTCGCTTCATCACGTTGTCCAGTATACGGCACTCCATTACTGCTGACGCATATCCGCCTGCCTCCATCCACACGCCCAGATGGCGCACCGGTCCTATGGTAGGACGTGGCACGAAGGGGAGCACCAGTGGAGCGGTGTGTGTTGAGTTATTAAGGCGTGGACGTGGGCTAGCAGATGGGCCGGGTTGGGAACTAATTGCTGGGGCCCAGCAGTTCTGAAACCGACCAAGGAGGATGATTTCGGTTTTGGAGGCGTTCAGTGCCGCGTTGCTTACCCAGTAATATTCCTGGATGAGGGCTTCAAGCGCGCGTGCATCTTTGTTATTAGACACCCCCACCACACAATTAACTGCAAATGCCATCATCTTGACTGGGGTTTGGCCTGGCACATGGACCCCAGTGAGTTGGGTATTCACATTTCGCAGTAGTGGGTCAAGAGCTGAAGTTGTATAAAGAGTGGGCTGAGGGGGTCCCCTTGTCGCAGGCCTTTGAGGGCGGACTACTTCCGTTAGGAAGCCTGGGCCCACACTGCCATTGTCGCAGATTCGTGAGCTGCATCACCCAGTTTATGAAGCGGGGGGTAGGCGGAATTGATGGAGGCAGGCTCTAAGGTATTCCCAGTTTACTCTATCATAGCCTTTTTGTTGGTTCAAAGAATACAAGTGCCCCAGAGGCTGTGGACTGACATACATTAGCCACAGAGTGCACGTTATCCCAAATCGACCTTCTGGGGATGAAACTGAATTTTTCTGGGGAGATGGTGGCAGATGCTACAGTCCTAAATTGTTAGCCATGATTTTGTTAAAATTTTGGTGTCTGTGTTTGTTAGAGAAATGGGGCGCCAGTTGGCTAAGTCAAGCTTATCTTTCTTTCTTGAAGAGTGTGACAGTAAAGTCCTCATGTCCTCCTGGTAGGAGGCGCGTTTCCATCAGGCTTTGGTTAAGTGAGGCTAGCAGCAATGGGGATATATATTTGAAATATTTTTTGTAAAACTCATATAGAATGCCATCTGGGCCTGGGCATTTTTGGTTTGGCACACCGCGAATGGCTGTCCATAATTAATTCAAAGTAATTAAATTCATTTATTTCGGGTATCAGAAAATGGTGCAGATATGAGCTCATAAAGAAATTCCGCCATTTCAGCTGGCTGTTTTGGTTCAGCTCGGTATAACTCGGAGTAATATTTTTGCATTTCATTGCCACTTTGGCCGGTTTGTCCACAATGGAATTATCCAATCTTCACACCTGTGTGCAGGCCACGCTCTGTCGTGGTGCAAAATTTTTAAGAAGTATGCGTGCACTTGTCACCTTTAGTGATGCGTGTGGCCCTGTATTGGACACAAACCCAATGTTTGTGTTGCCTTTTGAGTGCGTTGAGGTGGGTGGCTGCCTCCGCCCACTTCTGGCCCCATGCAGGGCTGTATCCTGTGGCTGGAATGTTGGACTCCAAGTGGGCCAATTCCGCCAGAGCGCGCAAGATAACCACTGATGTGGCTCATGAGCGTCTGGAGGAGAGATGGCGATAGTGGCGGATGGTGTCCTCTTTGAAAGTTGCCCATGTGGAAATGGGGTCTGCACAAAATGGTGCAACAAACAATTTTGCCAAGTTGCCTCTTCCATCCACATGGAAAATCCTGGCGACGCGAGCTCAGGGGGGCAGATTTTGCACCAATGTGGGGGCCTTTGCAACTGTGATGGGTAAGTGGTATGTTATTGAGACCAGTCAGTTGTCGGAGAATTCCATTTTGTTGTTTTGAAGTGGGAGATGTGGGGTTGGAATTTCATCAGCATTAGAATAAGGTTGATGCGGGTCATAGGATCTTAATTGGCCGTTGTGGACGTGGGGATGCATCATATTTTTGAGCAGTGGGGCATGTCGTGGCAGCGCATCCATTAACCCAAGGGTGGCTTTTAGAACGCGTAGTTCTACATGACCCTGTGGGGCGTGGGGTGAGGCAGCCACCGGTCCATTTGGTGAGGTTAGCCAACAGTTCATGTCGCCAACTAGGAAAAGAATCAGGGGGTAGTGGGAGGGATTTGACTGATGAGAAAAATTCCTGACGCTTGTGTGCACCGTTTGGGGCGTAGATGTTGACGATTGCATGTACAACGTCAGCCCTTGAGAAAGGTGACAACGAGCACTCAGCCATTTAGGAAATGTTTCTGAGGATGTGAATTTGAAAAAAATATTTTCTGAATTAGCACCCTACAGTGCTTTGACCAAAAGGATAGGGATGGGAGGAGCATTGCTTTCCAAGCTTCCTTGAAACCTCATGGACAGTGGGACTCCTGGATGGCCAGGATATCCATGGGTAAATTGTGTTGTAAAAAACTCAGTTTCCTAGCCCAGGATGAGGAGGCCTTGAGTCCGGCAATATTCAGCATCCCTAGATTGAAGGTTTCCCCCTTCGCACCTTAGGTGTGAGGGTGAGCCCCTGGGCCCACCAGCCTCTTCAAGGTCCCCACAGGCTTTCACAGCAGTGCGTGTGTTAGCAGTAACGCTATCAGGGTTTTTGTTAATTTTTGTGGAAAGAGTCGCGTTGACTTTGGCCTTCACTTTTTGTTTTCCCGACGTCAGATGGATTTTTTACAGTTCAGATAAGTTTGGTGCACCGTCAAGTGGGGCAAAATTTTTTTCAGTTGGGATAGGTCCCAAGTCAGTTTTGACCGGAGCTTGGGTGCAGCGATTGGGTGAGATCAAATCTCCTATCAGATCCTCAGATTGAGTAAACCATTCAGCATGGGCCTCCCAATCTGATTGGGTGATGGATTCCTGAGTCGCTTCCACTGTGAAGGTCTCCATATCCTCCTGGCGTTGTGAGTGTGGGATGGTGGTGGTGGCCTTGGGCCCCTTGGCCGCAGCCCTATGGGCCTGCTTGGCCTTCTTCTGCTCCTGTGGGGAGATGGGCTTTACCAATAAGTAGCAGCCTTGTGCTCCCCACGGGAAAGCCTCCTTGGTGCTTGCAGTTGGTTCGTAGTGCACCTATCCACTGGCCATGGCTGCCAAGGGGTGCTCTTGGAATGTGACGCCCTCCTTGATGGGGCATGCGTGTGCCTTATGGCCAAACGCATCACAGTGGGTGCAAATGGGGGGCGCGCTGTCCACGGTTACCCAGAATAGGTGGGTGGTATGCCCTGCGATGTCAATAAAGGTGGAGTGCGGGATCTGGGCTAGGCCAGTTGTGATCTCCTCAGTTGGGGTCAGAACTGCGATGGCTTTGCCGGTGCACAGGTGTGGTATCAGCGTGAAACGTTGCATTTTGAAAGATTGTATTTCGCCATATACAGCGAGACCATCTTTCAGGTGTTGCTCCAAAATGTCACGCTTTACTGTAGTAGGCAAAAAGTCAAACATGAGGAAAATTTGGTTTGATTTTGTCCATCTGGTGCATTTGGTTTTGACGACCCTTTGCCCTTTGGGGAGGTCAACCACTATGTGCACCGCTGCAGCCTCATCTGCTGCTATTTTGCTTCTGAAACCTAGGTCCAGCCAACCGTGCAACATGGAGTGAGGTGCAACGTACATCGCGGTTGGGAAAATGTTGTGTACATCTTCACAAAATTTTTCCAATAAGGCCGTTTTTTGGATGTCCAGATACACACGGACTCCAAATTCCACTGATGAAAGTGGCTGGGAGTGTGGCGTGTTGATGTACTGGTTGCATCGTGCTTGCCACACGAGTATCTCTGGGGAAATTGTGACCATCAGTTTTTTGAGATTTTTGTCTATTCCGCCGGATTCTCTGGGGTTTTAAAAACGTTGGAGGCCGCGGGCCTTCCGCCTGCTCCTCTTGCCTTGCTTGCCCAACTGCTCCCAGACATGGGCGCAGACTAATCTCCTCTGTGAGATTATCAAACTAGATTTAATCTTGAATTGAATAGGTTGCAAAAGTGTTTGCAATGAGAATGAAAAGTTTTCCTAAGTTGAAAATATTTTATAGCAAAAATCATTAATAGAAGGTAAGATTTTTGTTTTAATTGACTGGCAATAAACTAGATTATATTTTTAAATTATGTGGTTTAAGTTTCAACTTGATTTTGTGTGATAATCATTAGTTAAAATCATATTTTTATCTAGATTGTTTTGTCACTTCTAATCTTTTTATCCCACCTATTTCCAAAGGATTTTTAATTGGTGTTAAGATTGGCTTAATTACCCCTCATTCATCACATACTTATGAATTAATATTATTTTCTTATAAAAGCAAATTAAATTTCATTTTATTATTTTAATAAATATTTACAAGGAGTATCAAAGTTTTTGCATTTGTAGAAAACTCTAATATGATAGTATAAAAATGAATTATTACCAAATTTTTGGGATGTGGTAGATTTGTGAAGGAAGGAGATTTTGTTATAAAGGCATTTGTCTCAACTTGTCAATCCCAAATGTCAGTTGTGAGGTAATGCTGGCAGCGTATCTTCTGGAGCTGCACCAGTGTTTGGTAAAGCCTATGTCCAATTTCCTATATGGCTGCAAATTCTGAGTATAGCCTTTGTTCTTCTACTGCACTAATATCATAAATTCGTGAGATCATATGCAGCGTCATCTGCAAATCAGAAGTTATCTCAAGTTTTTAATTACTGAATTGAAGAATGTAAAAATATTTTATTTACACAACTCTCTTTTAACACTTAGCATTTCACTCTTCTGAACAGCTACCACAATATGTACCATTAATTCTTTAACGTTGTTGTATGTATAAGCATCGTTAAATGTTTTTTTGTGTATCCCCTTAACTCTTCTAGTTTATTAACTATGTCTGTATTTTAGGTATGATGATCAGGGCCACCCCTTTGTTGCGAGTACTAGAATGCAAATAGTGTTATGCTCAGGGTTTTTATGATAGTAAGTTTCAGGTTTTCTTGTATGATGACAAGAGATGTTATAGTCCAGAATTAATAACTAATTTCAATTATCTTATTTCTTTATCTAAACAAGATGCTGTTGTCTATTGATCTTCAGTCGATTTCTTCAGAATAACCTAAATGAAACTACTCTAAATAAACATGAAAAAAAGAAAACTTTATTTTTTGAGATTATGGGGGTTTTGCATGTCAATATTTATAATGATCTCTT